>BRDA01034206.1:0-15914 GCA_036984385.1 Crenuchus spilurus | reverse complement strand
AAATATTGACATTTGCCATCTCCACATCATTGCATTCAGTTTTTATTCACAATTTGTTTAGTGTCCCAACTTTTTTGGAATCCGGTTTGTACAGAGGAGGAGTGATACTGGAGAACCGCTGAGGAAGATCACTGCATTTAGGATTTAACTCAGGACACACACACACACACACACAAATCCATATGTTTGAGTGTGATCTGTACTCTTTCTCTACAGGAATGACACAGTGGGTTGAGGATGAGTGTGTGAACATGACCAACCATAACTGTCCAGCCAAGTAACAATCTATTCTATTCTATAGTAGTCTAATCTAGTGTATTATTTATTTATTTTATTATATTATATTCAATTGCATTCTAATATATTCAAATATAGTCTAATCTAGTGTGATCTATTTCATTTTTTATAATTATTCTATTCTATTTTATTGCACTTAAAACCTAGAGTATTCTATTCTATTCTATTCTATTCTGATATAGTCTTAGATAGAATTATCTATTTCATTTTTATAATTATTCTACTCTATTTTATTCTATTGTACTTAGAGTCTAGAGTATTCTATTCTATTCTATTTTATTCTATTTTTGAGTTGAGTTGAGTAGTCTAATCTAGTGTATTATTTTTTTAAATTCTATTATATTCAGTTGCATTCTATTATATTCAAATATAGTCTAGTATAGCATGATTTATTTCATTTTTTATCATTATTCTACAGTATTTTAATTTATTCTATTGTAATCTGGCATATTCTATTTAATTATATATTCTATTCTATTACTATTCCATTCTACTCTTTGCTAGTGTAGTATATTATATTTTTGTTCTTTTTTATATTTTATCTTTTTTATATTATTTTATTCAGTAATAATGCAATCAAATTTTATGTATTCTATTTCATTTTTCTTTTTATTTTCATATTTGTACTAATTCTGTTCTTTTCTACTGTAATCTAGTCTTTTATATCAACTCCATACTTCTCTTCTATTCTATTCTATTCTATTCTATTCTATTCTGTTCCAGACTGCTGTTTGTTAGTCCAGTATATTATATTCCATTCCGCTGCACTCTATTCTGTTGTAGACTAGTCTCATCCATTTGTTTTTATTAAATGTTTTACTTTTATTGCTGTCCTACTTTATTTTACTGTAGGTTTGTGTAGTATATTATATTTTAGTTTTATTCCATCTTTTTTATATAATTTTATTCAGTAAAAATGCTATCTAATTTTACGTATTCTATTTTTCATATTTGTACTAATTATGTTTTGTTCTACTTTAATCTAGTCTTTTTTATCATCATATTTTTCTATTCTATTCTGTTCCAGGGTGCTATTTGTTATTCCAATATATTCTTTTATTTCCATTCAGCTGCACTCTTTTCTGTTGTAGACTAGTCTCATGCATTTGTTTTTATTCAGTGCTTTACTTTGCTGTTCTACTTTATGTTACTTTCAGTTTTAAGAGGCAGCCTCTGTTGTTGATCTCTCTGGATGGATTAAGAGCAGAGTATCAGCAGACATGGCACTCTCTTATACCAGTGCTGGACAAGCTAAGTAAGCACACACACTGTTATACATATTTAAACACACATATACACTTTCTGACATTCACAATGTTCTTCATGAGCTGAATTAGGTGTGTTTGATGCTTTTTTTTTAGGAAAATGTGGGACTTCTTCTCCCTTCATGCAGCCTGTGTTCCCCAGTAAAACCTTCCCTAACCACTACTCCATTGTTACGGTCAGTCTTCTGTGTGTGAGAGTGTGTATACCAGTAATAGTCATCTGGTGTTACAGCAGAGGATATAAGTATGTCAACATTGTTTTCTGTAAATTTGCTCCCAGTTCCACTGTTGACTTGAACATTTGACCAGACGTTGGTTATCTCCCTCAAGTCATGTTCTTTCCATCTAATAACGGCACCCACCGAGTGTCATTATGTGGCACATGATGTTGTTGTGAAGATCTGGCAGAGCTCTTGGAAAGCTATTTTCTAAAGTATCAGCATGCACTAACCCAGGTGTTTCTAATTTTCAGAAGTAGCAGTACTACAACCAGCAGGTACCATGCCTTGGCTTTTGCTTAGTTTATTCCACTTTTTTTTACACTTTTTATGGATTTTAATATTAAAATGTGTGAATGGCTTTAGATAATGCTAACATCTGGTCAACATTTCAATTGAAAAGCTGCATTTTCTAAATTTACTGAAAAATGTTGACATGTTGAATACTTATTTCCCAGCACTGTAATATGAGTTTGTATTGATGAGGTGTTTCAGAAGGAAAGGCTCCTTAGAAAGCCAGATATAAACTCAGTGTCAAACCTTAAGCGAGAAAAGCTAAGGGATGTTCTTACTGCACAAACTAGTCATTTTACAAAAAAAAACCCTCTTAGAGTGTTTGCACAGGGTTAAATATAATAATTCCCTAACTCTTTAGGATGCTAGATTTTTTCCATATCTTTGTGACATCATTCTTTGTGACCCACTTATAACATGTATAATTATTCAAAACCAGTCATAATTAATCTCTATATAACAATTTTTGTCCAATTTAGTTATAAAAAACTGAATGCAATGATTTTCAAATCTCGTAGACCCAGATTTTATTCACAACAGACCATGAAACACAGATCAGATGCTGAAAGTGAAACATTTTACCATTTAATGAAAAATATGAAATCATTTAGAACTTAACAATGAACTTAATATGTAAATATTATATATTATAAAAATATAATTATATAATATATAAAAATATAAATATGAACTTAATTTTGAACAAAAACTGTGACGGGGCAACAAAAATCTGGAAAGATTACTCCTAAAAATAGTAACATGACTGGGTATAAAATAACATTTTAGAAAGGTCTCTCGAAAGCAAAGATGGACAGAGGTTCAGCAATTTGCAGAAAACTGTGCAAAAATTGTGTGACAATTATAGAAAAATGTTCCTCAATATGACATTTTGAAGATGTTGAATAACATTAAAAAATTATCAGTACTAGATGCCCATGATCTTCGGGCCATTGCAATAAAAACAAACATAACTATAATTCTAACATAATAATAAATAAAATATGGTGCTCATGGGCACTTCAGTCATGACCTACCCGAAGACTGAACCAGCATTCTTCCAGTTACAAGACCAGATCACTAACCACCAGGTCATGGCTGCCCCCGCATGTTGGCCTCTTACAGTTCTGTAATCAGATGTGAAATTATTTTTGGAAACCCTGCAGACTCAGAAGAGGGAGCAACTTTCTTGTTCTTAGCACAGCACATCATGAAATGAAACATCTGACAAAGAACACTCAGAACTGTTGGGCAAGAATGGGACAACATTCCTCTCCCAAAACTCCAGCAACTCACTTTCCAGACATTTATATGTTTTTGTTAAGAGAACAGCAGATGCTACACAATGGTAGATATGGCCATGCATTGCTGCCATCAATTTCTAAATGAGTTAATATTTTTCATAAAATGATAAAATGACTCACTTTCAATATCTATGTTTGTTCTATGGTCTATTGTGCATAAAACTTGAGTTTGGCAAAGTGCAGGTGAACCCCAGTCTGTCACACAGCAGGCAATAATGTTACCATTTCACTATACCAAGCACCACATTTTATGTTTCATATAAAAATGCAAATTGTGCATGTGAAGTTTGGGTATCCTCAGTCAAAATTTCTGCTGCCATGTATAGATTAGATTTTATAAAACTTTATTTCTATCAGCTCCCACAGCAGAAATAACAGTAATAGCACACAGGGTAAAAGATAAAAGATATAAATCACTATTAACAATTACTAAGCAAAGTTAAAACTACACTTCTCAAATTAAAATGAAAATAAAAATTAAAAGTAAAAAAAATTAAATAAAAATAGAGCAGTTTTGAAATAAAAATAAAAATAGCTTATAAAAAATTTAATGTTAAAAAAACAGAATATTATAAATATATAAATTATTCTATTTTTAAAAGAAAAAATATAATAGAGTAGTTGAACTGATTTCCAAAAGACAAATTGTTTAAGTAAATACAACCTCTAGTATCTGGTATTTAGGCAATGATGAATGGTTTCAATATCAGTCATAATGTTGTTGAACAATAAGCATTATGTTACTTCACTTAAAACCAATAAACTAGGCCTCTGTACACCATGATAGCTTGTGTTTTGCTTTTATGACATAAAGTCAAATATTATTCAGTTTATGTAGTTTATTAGTAGCTTTTGGTGAAGGTTATCTAAGTTTAGTCCAACTGCTGTGTTCTGAAACCTCACTGACTCTTTATTTTTGTTTGATAATATTTTTCTTTTAACAAACCATTGCTTTATTTTAAGTTAAATTAAAACAAAATTCTACTGAATTATCAGTTAATTACCCAAAAGCCCTAAAATTTAGTCTTGTTAAAAAATTGTGAATAACTATGTAGACAAAACACGATATGTGCAACCATCCTAGCTCTGTGTAATTTGACAATATATTGCAGTAAAGACAGAATTATTCTCTCTGTAGGGTCTGTACTGTGAGTCTCATGGTTTGGTGGATAACAACATGTATGACCCTGTGTTTGATGCTTCATTCAGTCTGTCCAATGAAGAGAAGGAAAAGCCCAGGTGGTACCTCGGACAACCAGTAAGTATCTCTCACTCAAACAAATGCTGTGCAACATTTCAGCAGTGTCTGTGTAGTTTTAGTACTTTTAAAAGTTAAGAATTAAATCTCCTTATTTAAAACATCTGGTTTATTTGTTCTGTTATTTATTTGTGAATTAGTGATAATTAATATTAGCAATATTTATTTTAATTTAGATAACTGATTTTTGTCTGATCACTGTCTCAGATATGGAACACAGCAAAGCATCAAGGCCTGCAAGCAGGAACATTTTTCTGGCCAGGATCAGACGTAGAAATAAATGGATCGTTTCCAAACATATACGAGAAATATGATGGGTATGGTACCTGTCATGCACCCTATATGCTCTACCCTATATACATTTCCATGATTCATTACCAGTCAAAAGTTTGGACACCTTCTGGACATTTTTTTTTTTCATGATTTAAAAATGTTTTGTAGATTAATACTAAAGTCATCCAAACTATGAATAAACACATGTAATTATTTAGTAAACAAACAAGTAAACAAACCAGAATATGTTTATATTTTACATTCTTCACAGTAGGCACCTCTTGCTTAGATGCAGCTTTCTTGGCATTTTCTCAGTCAGCTTTATGAGGTAGTCACCTGGAATGGCTTTCAGTTAACAGCTGTGTCTTGTCAAGAGCTCATGACTTGCATTTCTTGCCTCTTAATGTGTTTGAGACATCAGATGTGTGTCTACTTTAAGAATCTAAAACATGTTTTGGTTTGTTTAACACTTAAGTTTACTACATGATTCCTTATGTGTTCCTTTATAGTCTTAATGACATTTGACTGCTACTGTGTATATAACTAAGGAAGTATTTATTAAACTATCTGAAAGAACTAAGGAAATGCCCAAGAGTTTTGCATGAAACTCAAGAAAATTGAATGAAACCAAAAAATCAGAATATTTACTAAATCTCTGAGAATATTGAATAAAAACCTGAGAAAGTGTTTTATTCAATATTAGTGAATATGTCAGCTAAAAGTTTCCAAATGTCTCCTGTCAGTCCAGTATTATTTGTAATTATCATCCAATATCTAGTCTGATTAATCAACACTTCACTGTGTTAAGTGTTTTAAAATGTTTATTTGTATTTATTCTAATGATACATTATATAATGGTTACAGTTATTATTATTAGGAGAAATAGTAGAATAATTATAATTTACTTATTATTATTCTTGTTGTTATTTGTTGCTGTTGCTGTATTTAAAGAGTGATTATAATCCAGCCGGTGTGTATTATAGATCAGTACCATTTGAGCAGAGAGTTTTCACCATACTGAAGTGGTTACAGTTGCCAGATGATCAACGGTGAGTCTAAGGCATTACTTTATTTTATTACATTTAAACTTTAATTTAATTAAGAACAAATTCTTATTTTCGACAGCCTGGCAGTAAGTACCACTTTAGGGACAAAGAAAATACAGAACACAATCAACAAAACTTCAACTGTCAGTTACAACATTTGCATGTTTCAATAAAAATACTTTTTAAAATTAAAAACTGATATAAAAGTTTCCAGTTTTAATGTTTTTTTAAGTGAGCTCCATGATTGTGCAGCTGCAGTACACTGTGTACTATTTTATTTTATTTAATCTTAGAATGTAAATACTTAGATACTTTTAAAATCAATTTTATTTAGGCATTCTAGTTTATTCAATTTACTATTTATGTTTATTCTCATTTTACTCTCATTTTAACTCCACAACAAGCTTAGGAAGCCACATTTCATTCTATCATATCACGTGGTTTGAATGACAATAAAGCTAAATGTAGAAGTGTTTGTCTGAGAGACTTTAAGTGTGATGTAAAGGGATGTTATATAGCAGATACGGGCTGTAGTAGGTTTGTAAATATACTGGAGTTTGTTCTAGAAGAGTCTTTAACCAGTGTATTTGGGATGGATGTGTTAAGAGGGCCAGTTAACCAGAGAGTAAAGATGGCAGGGATGTGAACTAAAAGGACCATTTTTAATAAAACATCAGAATGATAAAGAACATCCAGCTTCTGAAGTGCACTGAAATGCCCAGATATTTATATGTTGTGACCTGTGATCCTCCTGCGGCTGCAACTGCGTCCCTGGCCCCGCCTCTGTCTTGTCATGTGTTCATTTGTTTACAGTTCACCACATGCTGTTCTGTCACCATGTTCTGCTTACATTTTGTCACATTGTTGCCTGCTTCTGTTGACATTTTTTCACATCTAGTCCATGTCTTGCCTTCACATGCAGCCGCCACGTCATCTGAGATTGCAAAATTATTCTGGCAAACATATGGCCCTCATCCCCCATTTCTTTGCTGTATGGATTGTCAGCACTTGGACGGACTGCTCCCTGTTGCAAGATGTGGGCCACATATCAGCCAAATGTACATAACACTGCCATATCTCTGCCAGAGTGAACCACATCTGTTTTAGAACATGTGGGCCAAATAGGTGATTTAATATGTGGGCCACTTATGGCTCATATGTAGGTAACACTGACATATCTCTGCCAGAAGTGGCCCACATCTGTTTAAGAACATGTGGGCCAAATAGGTGTTTAATATGTGGGCCACTGATGGCTCATATGTCGGTAGCACTGCCATATCTCTACCAGAAGTGGCCCACATCTGTTTAAGAACATGTGGGCCAAATAGCTGCTTAATATGTGGGCCACATCTGTTATGGTACATGTGGGCCAAATGTGTCTTTTCAATATAAGGGCCACATTTGGCTCACATGCATTGCCAGTGCCAACAGTGAGCCAGCAGTGCCATTTCTCAGCCAGAAGTGGCCCACATCTGTATGCTATTGGGGATATCATGTCTCATTGTAAGCACTGGTCTGTTGTCTATTCACAGCCTGCCATTTCATTTAATTAATCATTGTTTTTATAAATCCATCCCTCTGTGTCCCAGCCCTTGTCCGTCATTGCATGCCAACCTCGTTCTAGTCTTTGCGAGGGCTTCACGTGAAGACAGCATAGTCAGTATATGTGGGGTGGAGCAGTTTAGTGATCTGACTGCATCTGGGTAGAAACTGTTATTAATTTAAAAGTAGGGACAATTGAAGCATTTTTAATAATAATGATGACACTGTGAGAACATCTGCCTGAAGCGGTGGGCAGCCCTATTCACAGCACCCAGGAGCAGTTGAGAGTTAGGTGCCTTGCTGAAGGGCACGTCAGTCATGACCTGCCTGGGGATTGAACTGGCAAACTTCAGTCATCAGTCCAGATTCAGAACTACTGGGCTATGGCTGGTATTGAGTCAATGAATTACCAGTGATGACTCTTTTATGCTAGTGTACATATAATTAAATTGTAAAAAAAATCATGAAATTACTTATTTAAATTTTTATGCTACATTAATTTTGCAGACCAGATTTCTTCACTCTGTATCTGGAAGAACCGGATTCATCTGGGCACAACTACGGACCTGTCAGTGGAGGGGTGAGAAGGATCAACATCATACATAGAAATGTACTGATATAAGGCCCGAGTGGCTTAGTGGGCAAAGCGGGCACTACCACTATGACCCGAGGATTGCAAGTTCGAATACCGGTCGTGCTGTTTGCCACCAACAGCCGGGGCATAAGAGAGCAAAAATTGGCAGTGCTCCCTCTGGGCAGGTAGATGGTGCTCTCACTCTCCCCATCACTCTCACATTGTAATGTCCGCTGGCTCAGGCGTCTACTGATTGGTCCAATCAGAGCTGGGGACCCTGTGTGCCTTCCTCCAGTGATGGTGTATCAGCGGTGGTTCGAAAAGAGGCGGTGGCTGCATCACACGCAACAGAGGAGGCTTGTGCTTGCCTGCACCCTCCTAGAGTCAGGGACATTGCAAAGTGATGGGGAGAGGCCTAACGGAGGGGATGGGCTAATTGGCTACCACTACATTGGGAAGGGGATAAAATTGGCAAAAACCTAGAAAAAAAAAAAAGACATTTACTGATATACTCAGATCAACACGTGTAAACATCACACATGTGAAGTGACACAGTAAAGAGTAAAAAAGAGTTTAAAAAATAGACAAATGGACTCACAAGTAATCATTTATAAAATGTCTTTTATAAACATAAAAAAACGTCTGCACACAGGTGAAATGACAGATTTACTGATTAAATAAGTTAGTAGTAGTAGTATCATACTTTTTCTACAGATTTTAGTGCAGAATTTATATTTATTTGCTGAATTTAAACTCTAAAAGCTAAATCTGAAATAGTGAATGTGTTATACACACACAGGCCTTGTATATTTACTGCAGTTAGCAGATGATGCTGCTGCTGATTTTATCGAGACTGTCAGTCATGTTACATTACTAAGTGAATGTAGTCACACGGGAGTCCATGTCATTACGCACTTCTCTATACCAGGCACCGCATTTTATGTTTTATATAAAAATGCAAAATTAGCATGCAGTCAAAAGTTTGGGTACCTTTGGTCAAAATTTGCAAAACACTGAAGACAATAAAACATCAAGCATTTACATTCATGTTTACAGTATTTGGCAGACCCTCTTATCCAGAGCGACATACAACAGTGCTTTGTCTCAGCCAGTACAGACAGGTTAGAGTTCCACTGTTAGAACTAAACCATCACTAATACCTAGAAAGAAGGAAAGATACACAATTATACACAATATAAGAGCTTTACAGCATTACAATAAGTGTTTAAACTAGTGCTGCTTAAGTGCTGCACAAAGAGATGCTCTTCAGTCTGTGTGTGAAGACTGTGAGGGACTCTGCTGTTAGAGCAACCAGTGGGTGCTTGGACAGAGAAGAGTCTTGATGCTCGTTGTCCATATGTCTTGTAGAAGCTCAAAGGGTTTGAAGTGCATCTCAAGATTTGACCATTAGGTAAGGAGGGGCTGGTCCATTTCTTGCTTTTGTAGGCGAGAATCAGGGTTTGCAGCAGCTACAGGAAGCCAGTGAAGTGACACAGCAGTGCAGTGATGTGGGAGAACTTGGGCTGATCAGCTGAGCAGCTGCATTATGGATCAGCTGCAGGGGCCTGATGGCTCGCATAGGAAGACTAGCCAGGTGTTTGATATTTGGTAGTGATTCATGTTTTCAGTATCAGTCATAGTGCTGTTGGGTAAAAGTGATGGCACCCTATAATAGTTTGTGTTTTGCTTTTATGACACTAGAAGTCAAATTCCATTCAGTTGACATACATAAACTAACAGCAGGAATGTAAAAGTCATGGTTTATTAGTAGCTTGTGAAGAGGTAAAGGTGATCTAAGTTAAGCCCAACTGCTGCGCTCTAAATCCCACTGGCTCTTTATCTCTGTCTGATAAGCTATCTCTTAGTTTTGAGCTGTTTCTGTGACTCACAGTTAATTACTTTTGTTTCAATAACATGACTCACTTTCCCATGAAATCGTTTTAACTACCACTTGTATCCATGTGTTTTCTTCTGAACTGAAATCACTTTCTCCTGCTGTAATCCTGGGCCCTGTGACTATTTTTCTATAAAACACACCTGCACTTTTAAATCCTCCTTTTATAATAATGTACAATAGAGTGCAAGCCGGAATGCCATGCACCGAGGTCAGATTGTTCTCCTTATCCAGTGATGAGCAAAGGAAAGGCGTTGTCATCTAACTTTAAATTAAGATTAACATCGTTAATGAATGATAATGGTGTTCAAGGGCCCCGAGTGGCTCAGCAGGCTAAGACGCCGACACTATGACCAGAGGATCGCGAGTTCGAATCCCGGTCATGCTGTTTGCCATCAACAGCCCAAGACAGCAAAATATGGCCGTGCTCTCTCTGGGTGGGTAGATGGCGCTCTCTCTCTCCATCACTCTCACATTGTAATGTCTGCTGGCTCAGGCGTCTACTGATTGGTCCATTCAGAGCTGGGAATCCTGCGCTTTCCTCTGAGCGTGTTGGCTCCCCAGTGATGGTGTATCAGTGGTAGTTTGAAAAGAGACGGTGACTCTATTACACGCAACGGAGGCTTGTCCTTGTCTTCGCCCTCCTAGAGTCAGGGACAGTGCGAAGTGATGGGGAGAGCCCCTTAGTGGATGGGATGGGTTAACTGGCAACTACCACACTGGAAATAGGAGAAAATTGGCAATAATTGTTTATTTAAAAAATAAATAAATAAAATAATGGTGTTCAGTGTGATTAACACATTAAAACCCATCTTTGTATTTAACATGTGAATGAATACATCCATTTATGGCACACTCAGCAGAGAGCGAGAGGAAAAGAGAGATGTGGAGAGAGTAACAGGGGAGGTGAGCCAATATGAGAGGTGTGGAAAAGAGAGTGAGAAGAGAGGTGAGAATAAAAGTGTGGAGAGGAGAAGAGAGTAAGAAGAGAGGAGAACAGTAGAAGGGAGGAGAGGAGCAGTGAGGATAATAGAGGAGAGGAGTGGTGGATTGGAGGAGGAGAGGAGAGAGAAGGAGATGGGAGGGGAAGGAAGGACAGGAGAAGACAGGAGAGGAGAGAGAAGTGGAGAGATATGGAGTGGAGAATAGAGGAGATTGATAGAAGTGGAATTATTATGATTAATAATAATAATAATAATAATAATAATAATAATAATAATAATAATAATAATAATAATATTATTATTATTATTATTATTATTATTATTATTATTATTATTATTAACAACAACAATAATAAATCTAATATATAAAACAGTGCAAGATGAAAAGAAGATTTAAGAGTAGTTTCAGTTCATTAATGTTTTAGGCAGAGGACTGGAACGTTTTGAGAACCTGGCAACCCTGAAGTTTAGTTACATATTTACTGCATCTTGCTGCTCTCAGGTTTGTGCTGACGGTGTGTTCTGTTCCTGTGTCTCAGGGTGAATTGTGGTTGTTTCAGTAACTGCCTCAGTTTCCCAATAAATCTTCTTAACTACCATTTGTACCCATTTGTATCCATTGCAGTAGACAGGAACGTTTTTTTAGAACCTGGCAACCCTGAACTGTAGTTGTATGTTTACTTCAAGTTACTCAAATGCAAAAGGTAGAGAAAACTGCACCTGGGCTTTTTGGTTACCTCTTCCAGGTGGCTCTTTTGATAAAAATATAATAATAATAATAATAATAATAATAATAATAATAATAATAATAATAATAATAATAATAATAATAATGACATTTTTTCATTGAAAAATGTTTTATGGAACTGTATCATAAATTTGTGGCAATAATCTCCAGAACCTGCTGGTCATGTGTTCTGACTTTGATTTGCTTTGATTCAGTTGATCAGCGCAATCCAAGGAGTGGACAAGGTGATTGGACAGCTGATGAATGGACTGAAGCAGCTCAACCTCCATGAGTGCCTCAACATTATCGTCGTCGCTGATCATGGTGGGTTATCATCACATCCATCCAAAAAGCATGAGAAACACTGCCTGGTGTGAAATCCACAGCCATCCAAATGTAAAATCCTTTGTCTACTCAGTTCAGGACCATCAGTTTTTGATTGACTTAATACATAAACCATCAACATTGAAATGTCTCACTTGGTAGACAAAGTCACCGCTCCACTTCAGAGGCTTCCCTGACTCACTGTCTTTCCCATCAGCGCTTTTCATTTGAGGAGAAAGAGTCGGCTTTGTCTGCAAACTTTCCAACTTGTAGTTCATTCAGCGTAGACAAGAAATGGCAGCTTTAATGTTTGTTGTAAATTGGTGTTTATTAGACAGTACCACTAGAGGGAATCAGCGTGTTGTGTTCTTCAACATTGGTTGATCAGTGGAGCCCAAAGAACAAAGAGGCAGATGTAATGTGCTGTTATCAGATAACCTTGGTTGATGAAAATGTAGACCACATGCATTTATTATTTATTTATTTTACCCCTGATTTTCTCCCCAGTGTATATTTACTGGCCAATTACCCCGCCCCTTTTATCAACTCTCCCTATCACTATCAATTGTAATGTCCCTGACTCTCTTGGGAGGGGTCAGACGAGCACAGGCCTCCTCAAATACCAGTGATGTCAAGCCCCCTTTTTTACATTGCCGCCAGGCTGCTGGCACACTCAGAGGAAAGCCCAGATCTGATGGATCGCCCAAGTCAGTCAACATTGATTAGTGTTAGGGAGAGTACGCCATCTTGCCCATATAGCTCCACTGCTCCACATCTTAATGCTGAAAGAATGAATGACTACAAATTAAAGAGCATTAAAAGTATCTACAACTGCAAACCTGCCAAGACATGGCCGTCCACCTAAACTGACAGACCGAGTAAGGAGAGCACTGGTCAGAGAAGCAGCCAAGAGGCTCATGGTCACTCTGGAGGAGCTGCAGAAATCCACAGCTCAGGTGGGAGAATCTGTACACAGGACAACTATAAGTCTGCACTCCACACCTCTGACCTTTATGAAAGAGTGGCAAGAAGAAAACTATTGTTGAAAGAAAGACATAAGAAGTGCCTTATAAGTGCCTAGTTCTTATGTCTTTGTCATGTCCACAATGATGTGCTACTTTGTGTTGGTCTGTCACTTAAAATCTCAATAAAATGAATTTAAATTTGTGGTTGTAAGGTGACAAAATGTGAAAATGGTCAAGGGGTCTGAATACTTTGGCAAAACACTGTATATACTGTAGACAGACAGACAGACAGACAGACAGATAGATAGATAGATAGGTAGATAGATAGATAGATAGATAGATAGATAGATAGATAGATAGATAGATAGATAGATAGATAGATAGATAGATAGATAGATAGAGACAGACAGACAGATTATTTGCTTAAACATATTTAATTATGCATGTCATGAACCTGTAATGAATTATCTGTCAGTGTGACTTGCAAAAATTGTCAGATGTCACTGTTAAGACTTTTCTACAGTTTAGCTCCCGGCAGCGCTTGAGTAAACAGTCTTTGTCTAAAGTTTTTTTTACTGTGTTTAAGAAAAGCCACAAAACTTGAATTGGGGGTCAAACTTGTATTGCAGATTCTAGGATTGTCCCAGATTTTTTGTAGCTTTCAGCTGATGACTAATGGTGAATAATTAAAAAATAGTGAAAAGCAATTGTGAAGGTGTTTACTAGATACACATGCTAGGAAACCACCGGTAAGTGGGAACAGTCAACAACAGCTGATGGAAGAAGTGCATAAGGAGTGCCAGCGGTAGGCCAGATGTGGCCCGCCAAACAAAATTCCAAGGCCAGCAAAGATATATAATCTCTCCAGTGTGTTTTGGGTCTTCCCCGGAGTCTCCTCCCAGTTGGACATGCCTGGAGTACCTTAGCAGGGAGGCATCCTAACCACATGCACCTCAACTGGCTCCTCTCAACAAATGTGCAAGTGTGGACAACACGGAGCTTAAATGTTGCAGTAAACAGAGCTCCAGTGTGCTGTGTGTGTACTGGAGCAAGTGGAGCTCAGAATTAGGATATGCTGAGTAAACTGGGAAGGTCAGAATTAGATCAGTACCCATCCGTCTTCTGGTGGTTGTTGCTGGTGTGACCAGTTTAACTGCTGTTCTTGAATTTGGTAGTTATGGTTCTAATGTGCTAGCACCTTTTTCCAGATGGCAGAGGCTGAAACAGGAAGTAACAGTAGCTTTTTAATGACCTCTCTTCTTGTAGATGAGCACACATACAGCATAAACACAGACACACAAGAATGCATTGAACAATAGATGTGGTTAAAACATTCCCTTCTAACCTCAACGGCACGAGCAGTTGCCCAATCTAGTACAAGAACATCTAAGAATAGTTGCTTAATGGTAGATACTAAGAGCACACCAGCCTTAAAATGGCCTTCTTAGCTGCTATAAAGTAGCCATAAATACTCTCCTTTCAGTATTGAAGCATCAGTCACTTAAAAATACAGCCAGAAAGTAGAATCACTTCTAAGAAAGAAAATAACCGGAAGGTCACTGTTCCCAGTGTTTTATTAAGAGAAACTGACAGAAACATCCTCACAGCCCATTTAAAAGCACTAAGAATGTGATGTGTCCATAGAAACTTTCATTTGCAATGCATGTTGGGGAATATTTCTCCAAATGAAGTTTAAATCACAGCTTGTGGTGGAGCTCACTAAAGAATGCAGCCTATTTTTAACAGACCATTTGCCCACATATGCCTACAAAGCCTGTGATATAAGACATCTGATATTCCTTTATGTCTCTAAATTATCATTAAATCTTCAAAATGAAATATACATTCACGTTAGACCATGACAAAAAGTGGGTTTGACTCCAGTTAGTAAGTGATAACTGTGCACTATTGTGGTTCTTGTATTTGTTTTGTATTGTATTTGTGCCATTAATTTTCCACATCCAAGCATCTACTATTTTTTTTAAGTTTGACCCAGTTTTCTTGCCTAATGTAGTCTTAGCCTATCAACCCACCCTTCTGCTAGGACTCTACCAGGCACTTGCAATGTTTTTGACTCTCGGAGGGTAAAAACTAGCTAATGCCTCCTCCGATTCATCTTTAGATGCTGCCTATACGTCGCCGTTGGGCCGCCAATGCTCGGAGGAAAGCGCAAGATCCCCAGCTCTGATGGATAAGCTGACAGACACCTGAGCCAGCAGACATTGCATGGTAGTAGTGATGGAGAGATAGGGCCATCTACGCACCCAGTTTTGCTCTCTTGGGCCCCTGTTGTTGGTGGCAAGCAGCATAACTGGAATTCAAACTCGTTATCTTCTGATCATAGTGTCAGCTGTTCCACTCGGAACCCACATACACTGAATTTCTAATAATGTAGCCTATATAGATAATAAAACCCATGAAGATCTTTGAGTCAATTTCATCTTCTCGTGACTGAAGTGCCGTGAACTTCCCGGGCACTGTGGGTAGACCTGCCCACCACTTTGGGCACATGTTGTCACAGCCTAGTGTGTTCACTAGTGTGTGTTTCACTGCACGGGCGAGTTCTGCTGTATCTTTTTGGCAAAAAGTTGACTCTACACGCACTTAACTAGCATGCATAAGGTTTGGCATTGGGTGTTGATTGCACATCTCTTTGTGTGATGTGTAGGTATGGAAGAAATCAGCTGTGACAGAAAGGAAGTTCTGCAGGATCTGGTGGGTGACATCTCACACCTGTATGTATACGAGGGTCCATTTGGACGAATCAGAACAAGGGACAAATCAGTGACCTGTGAGTACAGTCTACAAAATATATACACAAGTGGACACATAGTTGACCACAGAACTATGAAATATGAGCAGCTTGTTAATTTTGTCAATATGAGGGCTGAGAAATGTTGAGGAGAACATGAAATATAATATCAAATACTTATATTCAATACAATAAATTCTTATTAATTTTATTGTATTTATGTTTGTGTATTGGTTCTAA
>BRDA01034205.1:0-12860 GCA_036984385.1 Crenuchus spilurus | reverse complement strand
GTGTGCAAACCTGGTGAAAAACTACAGGAAACATTTGACCTCTGTAACTGCAAACAAAAGCTAATATTAAAATTGATTTTCACAGGTGTTCAAATACTTATTTGCAGCAGTAACACAAATAAATTATTAAAAAATCATACATTGTAATTTCCGGATTTTTTCCTTTAGATTATTATGTCTCTCACAATGGACATGCACCTAAGATGAACATTTCAGACCCCTCCATGATTTCTAAGTGAGAGAACTTGAAAATATGCAGGGTGTTCAAATATTTATTTTCCTCACTGTGTGTGTGTGTGTGTGTATAAATATATATATATATATATATATATATATATATACATGCAATAATTACTTTAAATATTATTAAGTGAAACCAAAAATATTTTAGGTCTTGGGTTTAGTAGTTTTGAGTAAATTGGTGACAATTTCAATTAATTCATTATAGACCTTATACTGTAGTATATTTTGTAATATATTATATACTTTAATCTGCCATTTTTGAGCATTGATGGCTGCTCTGAAAAATGAGGCATTCTGGATATTCATTGCATTATTCTTGATGTTGTACAATTTTCTCAATTACTGTAGAATTATTTGCATCTATAACTTTTCTTTGCAGCTTCATATATTTCTCATCGCTACCTGAACACTATACAGCACTGTACTGCAATCATTTTATGAATTGTTCTTTATTTAAACTGGTTATATTTGATTAGAAACATTGAGTTCTAACCTTTGACCACTGATTCAAAAAGGAAAGTAGAGCAGTATGTTGAGAAACATAGCGAGATTAACGAGTCTTGTCTTTATGTGTAAACTCCTGAAAGGAAGCTGGTGGTCCATGGTTGGTATGGCCATGTTGGGACAAAGGCCCGTGTGTGTTTCTGCAGAACAGTGTCTCTCTGTGCCACACTGCAGCTCTGTCACACACACAGCACCCAACACACAGAGCCGTTTTCACTTCAGTTCCACACTTCGGCTGTGGAGATAGCAGCCTGAGCTGTGGGAGCTGCTGAGAGGTCATGACTTCCTTAATTACACAAATGTCACAATTTGCATATGCACTTTTGTGTTATTTTCAGGAACAGCAACTGAAGGTAAGGCCTGCAGGCCTGTTTCAGAGAAAGTTTCCGTCTCCTTCGCCTGAATAAGTTCATTTGCTAGATGCTTTTGAGTGTAGTCTGTATGAATTTTGTGACTGTCAGACCTTAACAATGAAAACTAAAAGCAAACAGTTTAAGCTACTACCCTGCATTTACACTTGCATAGTGACATCGTTCTGACATTATTTTGATGCCCACAACAGTGAAATGGAGTGAAATTCACTGGAACTTTGGCAACCTAATGTCATGTTCTACACCAGCAAAATAAAATTAATCCAAAAATGCTACTTTGTTTACATGCAGTGTTGTCAGAGGCTAAATTTATACACTACAAAACATTATAACTTAATCATCTTAAATCTAGACTAAATATCTAATCTTATAAGCTTATTATTTCACTTAAAATCTCACATATTTTACTTGTTTATACTAAAATTATCACTGTTGGCAGATGACTTTGCTTATTTTAGGACAAATTCTTTAAACAAGCTAAATTATCTGCCACTAAAATGAGATAATTTTACTTAGTAAAATTACTTAAAAAGTAAGAAATACATAGTTATATGTTAAATGATATTATAATACACTCACAACATTCTCAGAATGAGAAATATTAGATATTAGCCTCAATTTAAGATGATTAAGATATATATTTTTGCAGTGTACCAAACTGTAATGGTACTTTGATGACATTATAAACCAGTAGTCAAATACAGGGATGGACAGCTCCATGTCAGCAGGTTGTAGGTGAGGGAGTGTGGGTGGGCTGGGGGGTGGAGGGGTTCTATACTTTTTGTTTCGCAAGAATTATTTTATTTCAGTAGTTTTATTTCAGTCCAGTTCAATGTTGCCATAAAGGACTTTCATTTGCATTTTCTTTACATTTTAATGTTTTATGTTTTTTCACAATTATATTAAATAGTAGATTGTTATGTTACCTTATATATACACTCATTGGCTACTTTATTAGCTATACACACCTTGTAATCTACACTCCGCCCCACTGACCATAGGTGCATTTTGCATCTCTGTAAACTTTGTTCACCCTGTTCTTCAATGGTCAGGAACCTCACAGGACAGAGCACTTATTATATGGGTGGTGCATCAGTGAAACTGATGTGGTGGTGGTATGTTAGGGTGTATTATGCTGGTATGAGTGGATCAGACACAGCAGAGTTTCTGATGTTTAAACACCTCAGTGTCACTACTGGAGTGAAAATGCACCAACCAAAACTATCCAACCAACAGTGTCCTGTGACCATCAGTGAAGGACTAGAGGACCAACACAAACTGTGCAGCATCAGATGAGCTGTTGTCTCTGACTTTACATCTACAAGGTTGGACCAACAAGCTTGGTATGTTAGACAGTGAACTAAACTATTCTTTAAAATCTTCAGTAGCTCTTCTGTGTCTGTTCCAGTCATACCAGATACAAGGTATGTGTACCAATGAAATGGCCATTGAGTGTACATATAGTCATTGTCCATGGGGAAGCCTATGGAGAAACAGTTGAATCAGTACATTTGTGGCCAAAAATGCTGAAAAAGCTTCAGTGCAAGCAAAAAACAAACACATCTTCATCAGCATTTTAGCCAGCACAATGGTAAAGAATCAGTCAAGAGCTGCCATTTTTCTGGCTTTTCAGGGCACTAAGCTGACTCAAAAAAATTAAATGTCAGGAGAATACTGCCTTCTTTCAGCCTGACAAATTTTCTGCAACATTTCATTATAGTAAAGTGAACACAGCTTTCTGAATAATGGAAACAGTGCCACTAAACATATTAATCTACATGAGTGTTCTGGGCTGATCTGTTAGTCATGGAGACATAGCCTTTAACTCAGACTTTCATTACACTCAGTATAAGAAAAAAACTGTCACTGGATTGACAGATGTATTCATTTAAACGTTTTTGTGTCACATTTAAAAATTCCTTCTCTGTTGGTTCAGGACGCTCACGAACTGGGAATCAATGCAGTGAGATTCAGTCCCAGATCAAACCTGCTTGCTACTGGAGGCACAGACAAAGTCATCAAACTGTGGGACATCCATTCAGGTGCAGTACAATACAGCATGACTATAAAGTTTTCTGTTAGCAGCTTTAAAGCTATTTCCGTTTATTCCAGTAGGTGTCATGTAAGGCTGGGCAATATACAACAGTAATGTGCAAACGTCTTGGAGAGTCAATAAAATAGTTTGAACTATATAATTTCATGGTAGTTGTGTTTTTTTCTTATTAAAGAAACACACACAATGGTTAACATGGCACACAAATAATTAATTGTGTATTAGTTTTATCTATTCTTTAAATAAATATGTAAGTGCTTAAAAGCAAGATAAATATGTTTACTTACCAGTTCCTCAGACACTTAATACTTGTGTCTATGAAGTACTGTATATTATCTAAACCAGCATATTACTAGGGTTCTGTATTGGCAAGAACCTCATCATATGACTTACGGGTGACAATTCAGTATATTATGATTTTATTTTTTATCTAATTTAGGAAAATTGTCATAGTATAAATAACACACCACCATGTATAGTTGCAATCAAAATAACTCAGTGCCAGATTATTCAAACCAAATTGCAAATTAAGTGTATTAGCAAAATTTACAAACAAATCAAACAAGAACAATATAAATATCTCAACATAACAAGCAGTTTCTTCTAGGGCTGTCAAAGTTAACGTGATAATATTGCATTAATGAAGTCTCATTTTAATATGATAAAAAAAATTATGTGCTGTTAATTTAAATTCTATTTGGCCCTGCGAATCATCCGTAGTTCATGCTGAGACTTGACCGCATGCAGCATTATTAAGAGTAGAAAAGTAAAAGCTGCTTTAAACTTTTCGCATCGAGTGCTGCGGGAGCAATGACGCAAGGCTTGTGAGTTTGTCTTTTTAAAATAATCTTTATTGACATTTTTCACTGTACAGCGGAACCTTGACTTACGAGTTTAAGTCATTATGTAATGGAACTTCTAACTCAATCTGCTCATATAGCAAAATAAATTTCAACATTAAAATGAATTGAAATGCTATTCCAGCAACCCAGAAACCATGCAAAGTGATATACACCAAGTATTTTTAAATAAGAAAAATGTACTTTATAAATAACAAATAATGTATATAAACAATAGTAATATATAATAAAAGAGAATGTTAAGAAATAAACTGGTTAATTAAGTGTATTTACATTAAAGATCAGACGATCTTCTTAAGTGACTTTTGCATTTTGCATTTTGATTTTACAGTGACATGCAAAAGTTTGGGCACCCTGTTAAAATGCCAGGCATTATGCTTTGGGACTGTTTTTCTGTTGTTAGGGGAACTGGGACTTTAGTTCAAGTGGTGGGAACTATGAACTGTTCCAAATACCAGTCAGTTTTGACACAAATCCATCAAGCCTCTATGAAAAGAAAAAAAAATAAAATAAAAATGAAGAGGAATTACACATTTTGGCATGACAACCGAAAGCAAACACCCACATCAACAAAAGCTTTTGGAGTCAGAGCCCAGACCTGAATCCAATTGACAGTCTGTGGGTTGACCTGAAGAGGGATGTACACAGGAGATGCCCTCACAATCTGATAGATTTGGACCACTTTTGCAAGGAAGAGTGGGCAAAGATTGCCAAATCAAGATGTGTCACACTGATAGACTCCAACCCAAAAAGTCTGAATGCTGTCATAAATTCAAAGGGCACTTCACGTAACACCTGCCTACAGTGACAAAATAACTACAAACTAATGGTTGACTAACTATGATATTGCTGTGCTTAATTGGCCACAAACTCAAATGTATGGAGTATTGGCCAGAGGAAGGTGAGAAACACCTGATCCAGAAATACAGATCAGCTGAAGGCTACTATCAAAGCAAATTGGGCTTCAATAACATCTCAGCATTGCCAGAAGCTGATTGCCTCTATGCCACATTACACTGATGCAGTCATTTGTAGTTAAAGAGTATGAATTAGCATGTTTGTCAGAAGTTGAACATGTCTGTATTGTACATCATTTTCTGTTTGATTTTATATCTGAATATTCTAATCATTTTAAATCTGAATTTCTGATTTTCATGAGCTGTAGGCTGTACTCATCAATACTAAAACAAAAAGGCTTGAAATGACATTTTATGTGTAATGAATATAAAATGTCAGTTTACCTTTTTAAATTAAATTATTAACAAAAATTAATGTTTTCACATTTTTACATGTAGGACTGTAAGTTATGATAAATGAAGAGAAGCCAGGAAATGACCTGTGCAGCTTCAGTATGGCTTCCTATGTGCATATCAGTCCTGAGAGCTTTGTAATACAGCATGATTTTACAGAAACTGACACTTAAAGGTGTTGTGTTTTGTGCTCTTTTTAGGCATGTTGCACAACAGAGGGACACTAGATGGGAGTAATGAGGGCATCACCAGCATCGAGTTTGACTCCACGGTATGAATTCACACCTCTTTTTTCAGACAGCACAACACCACCAGAATCGCCTTCAGATTTGTTGAATTTGAATGCATTTAGCTTGTTTAAACCCTCTGTCTCTGCCGAGCTTCAGCCCTTCAGGGTAAATATGTGTAGATGATGGGATTGTTCCTGGCTGCTTTAGTAGTAAACAGTACTGTATGTCTAAGTGCTTTTGAGCCTGTGTGTCTGTTCATATATCTTCATATTACCTTCATCAGGGCACACGGATTTTAGCTGCGTCATATGACAAGTCGGCTCTGTTTTGGCGGCTGGACGACTGCGTTCCCAAGGTAACAGAGCCCCCCCACCCCCACCCGTTCCCGCTTGAATGGCCCTCATATCTGCTTCACTGTACTGTCTCTGAATCACTGTCTGCAGAGCTTCATACACACAAGCCATCTCTGCTTATATTCAGAGGTGTTGTTTGTATTGATATGGTCCTGGCACTGGAGAAATTATGTGTATTATATAATCAGTACTGGCCGAGAGCACCTA
This sequence comes from Crenuchus spilurus, assembly GCA_036984385.1. Taxonomy (NCBI): domain Eukaryota; kingdom Metazoa; phylum Chordata; class Actinopteri; order Characiformes; family Crenuchidae; genus Crenuchus; species Crenuchus spilurus. Next base: position 6,789 of record BRDA01034205.1, on the reverse strand, counting down.
CAAACTCAACATTTTGAGATGTTAAAGTGTTACCTGCACCAAAATTAAGCATTTCACCATCACGGAAAGGTGAAAAACATGCCTGGTTGCTTTCTAAGGTGGTGCCATAATATAATAGTCTCTAGACAGACATGTCTTGAAGGTGGGATGAGCTGTTAACAGTAATAAGTTAGTTACATAGCTAATGTTATGCTGAAAATCTAAATGTGTTTATTAGACCATGTATTAGAGGTTCATCAGTAGATTTTTTATTCTTTATTGAACTAGCTAACGGGTTTAGTTGAGGGTTCTTCAAATCTTTTCCTGGAGGGTAGGTGTCAAGCACAGTTTGGTGATTTAAGTGCCCAGACACATTTATGCAATAAACTTTTTCACAATATTCTAATTTTTGAGCACTAGTAAACTTGTTAAGTGAAATGAAACAAGGGGGTGTTTTACAAAGCAGGATTACTCAGTTAGCCAGATAACAAAGAAACCAGCCTGTCCAGTAGGAGAAGTGTGAAGGAACATTCCTATTGGACAGTTCTCGTTGTTCAGTTTAAGCTGCCTGGCAAACAGAAATCCTGCTTTGTGGATAACATTCAGATTCCTTGTCTAGATTGTTCTCTCTGTCTTTGAAATTTATTTTTAGTTTAGTCCAGTTTCTCTGATTGAAATGTGGATACTAGGGGTATCATTCAAATGTAAAAAATGGAGGTTTATTTCTGCATAAATATGACCTAAAACATCATCAGATGTTCACACAAGTCCTAAAAGTAGATAAAGAGAACCCAGTTAAACAAATGAGACAAAAAAATTATACTTAGCCATTTATTTATTGAATATGATCCAATATGACATATTTGTGAGAGGCAAAAGTATGTGAACCTTTGCTTTTAGTATCTGGTGTCACCCCCCCTTTGCAGCAATAATTGCAACTAAACATTTCCGGTAACTGTTCCTTAACTGTTTTTTGGAAGAACGACTTGTGTGCTTAGGGTTGTTGTCTTCTCTTGAGATTCAGTTCATGGACAGATGCAGCAAAACAGGCCTAAACCTGATACTACCACCACCATGTTTCACAGATGAGATAAGGTTCTTATGCTGGAATGCAGTGTTTTCCTTTCTCCAAACATAACACTTTTCATTTAAACCAAAAAGTTCTGTTTTGGTCTCATCTGTCTACTAAACATTTTTCCAATAGTCTTCTGGCTTGTCCACATGATCTTTAGCAAACTGCTGACGAGCAGCAATGTTCATTTTGGAAAACAGTGACTTTGCAACCCTGCCATGTACACCATTGTTGTTCAGTGTTCTCCTGATGGTGAACTCATTAACATTAATATTAGCCAATGTGAGAGAGGCCTTCGGTTGCTCAGAATTTACACTGGGGTCCTTTGTGACCTCGCTGACTATTACACGCCTTGCTCTTGGAGTGATCTTTGTTGATTGACCACTCCTGTAGAGGGTAACAATGGTTTTGAATTTTCTCAATTTGTACACAATCTGACTGTGGATTGGTGGAGTCCAAACTCTTTACAGATGGCTTTGTAAGCTTTTCCAGCCTGATGAGCATCAACAACTCTTTCTCTTTTTCCTCAGAAATCTCCTTTATTTGTGCCAAGATGCACTTCCACAAACGTGTTGTGAAGTGCAGACTTTGAGATATCCCTGTTCTTTAAATGAAACAGGGTGCCTACTCGCACCTGCTTGTCATCCCATTGATTGAAAACACCTGACTCTAATTTCACCTTCAAATTAACTGCTAATCCCTGAGGTTCACATACTTTTGTGTCTCACATTTATATGTCACATTGGATAATTTTCCTCAATAAATAAATGGACCTAATAGCGGGCGGCACGGTGGCATAGTGGTTAGCACGTTCGCCTCTCAGCGCTGGGGTCTTGGGTTCGAGTCCCCATCTGAGTGGAGTTTCCATGTTCTCCCCGTGTCTGCGTGGGTTTCCTCCGGGGACTCCGGTTTCCTCCCACAGTCCAAAAACATGGGGATCAGGTGAATTGGGTACTCTAAATTGTCCATAGGTACATATGTGTGTGTGTGTGTGTGTGTGTGTCTGTGTGTCACCCAGCGATGGATTGGCGCCCTGTCCTGGGCTTAGTTGATTGATGTAATGCCCTGCCCTGCGCCCAGTGAGGGGGAAGGGGACTAACCGCGACCCTGATAAGGAATAAGCGGGTGTGATAATGAATGAAATGAATGAATGAAATAAATGGACCAAATTAATTTTTGTCTCATTTGTTTAACTAGGTTCTCCTTATCTACTTTTAAGACTTGTGAGAAAATCTGATGATGTTTTAGGTCATATTTATGCAGAAATATAGAACATAATAAAGGGTTCACAAACTTTCAAGTACCACTTTATATTACTTTAACTTTTACAAAACATTTGGGCTGGCCCTACTGGATGTCACAAATTTTATGCTACATTCTGTTTTGTTTTGTTTGTGTTTGTTTTGTTTTTATTTGTTTTTTAATAGGTTGATTCACTATTAGCATAGCTATCCAGATGAAGTCAATTTACATTCAGTATCTGTATTTGATATCTATAATATTTTTTTTATATTTTAAATTGACTAATAGTGATGTTTATGAGATGAGTGCAGCTAATTTTATAGTAGTAGTTATAGATCTCATTGCCATTCCATATTAGGTTAAACTTTTTGCTAATGTGATTTGCACACACTGGAATTTGACCTCCACGTACAGTGAAACACACACACACTTTTCCTTGCCACTGTCGCCGTTGGCTTGCGCACCGGGGGATTAGGGATTAATGATTTGATGTTTGTTATTACTAACCCTGTAAAGCTGCTTTGTGACATCAGTTGTAAAAAGCACTTTATAAAAAATGTGATTTGATGATTTGATTTGACACTAAGCTGTGAGAACATGTGCCCAAAGTGGAGCAGTTGAGGGTTAAGTGTCTTTCTCATGGACACTTCTGTCATGACCTGCCCACCCTTACCAAAATAAGTATACATCGAGTACATGTTATTAAGTATACTTAAGTATAATAAAAGAAAATATTGAATTTTATAATTTTACTCTAATTATAGAGTATCCTTGCAGTTTACTTTTTATGTACTTGAACTTAAAGTGTTCCAATTTAGTCCCAAGTAAGTATACTTGTAGTGTACTTGCTAAATAAAAGTACACTTAGGGAAATACTTTTATTATACTTAATAACATGTACTTGACATATACTTGTTTTTGGTAAGGGCAGGGATGAAACTGCAGACCTTCCGGTCTCAAGACCAGATCCCTAAACACTAGACCATGACTGCCTCACTACAAGAAACGAGATTTAATGACAAAATGTCCAGCAAATAATTCAGTGCATAGCCAGAAACACACACAATCTCAAAACAAAGTCAGTGTTTCCAGAGCACCGAACTAAGTTTAGATTTCATAACAATGGGAGGAACTAATAAGAAATTATGAGTCATCATTATCCTCTTTGCCATACATGCATGCATTTTTTTAAGCTTTGACTCACACTGATGTCAGCAGCTTTGTATGAAATTGATTTGTACTTTAAGAATGGTCTAGTTTTCCTCAACACCACCCTCACAAAAACACATACATTAAAAATCTTTGCTCAGATCATGTTTTCTCCCTTAAATAAGAATGAAATTAAATATTCTACTTTTGACAGTTACAGACTCAAGCAGTAACATTTGTCAAGTTAATATAACACACTCCAAGTTAAAAAGGTTCTATAAAGTATCAAAAAAGCATTATTTGGCTCATAACAGTAGTGTAACCCTTTATGGTGCTATAAAGAACAATGTTTTGTTTTGTATCTTCAGTCAATACATTAAAATGGTATGTCCATGCAGTAGAAATGATGCTTGTTAAAATGTATTATTATTATTATTATTATTATTATTATTTTTATTATTATTATTATTGATGTTGTAGTGTTGTTGGACAGCATATAACTTAAAAGTAGTAACACTGTGGTTTAATTCAATTGCTTATTTTTTTTTTATCCAGCATCCAACAAGTGGTCTATGAAAATGTAGTTTTCACTTAATGTCTAATATGTCCTAAGCCTTACCTGTACCGTTTTTATGAGATAATGTTATTTGCTTCATCTGTGAGTATTATTAATGGTGAATGATCTGTGTATAAGTAATCTAGTCTTTTTACTCTGCGTATAAGAGAGCTGCAGTAAGAGGTCATTACTCTAAAGGAATGTCTTTGTGTCTGGTAAAGAGATAGAGATGCTGAAAAGACAGGCAAATGAGCTGTGGTTAATTTTACTTCTGCACTCTGTTATTTTAGTTTAGACTGACGGGTCATTCTCGCAAAGTGACAGCAGCCAGGTTTAAGTGCAATCTGAAGCAGGTGGTGACAGGCAGTGCTGATAGAACAGTGAAGATCTGGGACCTTCAGCGAGCTGACTGTAAGTCTATCAAACACACACACACACACAGAGCAGTAAATAATGTCAGTCCAACACTGTCATCACCTGCTTGTCAAAATGACAGGTGTGTTCTGGTGAAACCTATTGTACTTATCCTGCAAAAAGTTAGGAATGACTTTTTAGTAAAAATAAAGCAAATTTAACTACTTTCAAAATGCCTAAACTCATTTAAATCACTTTTGCCCATTTCAGATGATTAAGTAAGAAACTCTGTTTTAGACATAATGAACAGGACTGTAAATCATCCTGAAATTAAAGTAGAACATAAACAGAGACGTCTTTCTTCAGTGTCCAGGCTTCCCATCCAGCTACTGGCCAGACCAAGACTTTCATCAGCCTTTAATTCACTTATGAGTAAAATGAACTTTTTTAAGATATGCTCAAGTTGAGCACCTAAATTATAATAGAATAGAATTTTTTTTTACTGTTAAGTACATAAATGTTAAAATGTTAAACCCAAGCAATATAAATAAACATCAGGTTTAAGCTATTTTACATACTGTATTAATTTTGTACACAGTAAATATGTCAGTGTTAAATCAACACTATTAGAGTTAAAGTAACACTGAGCGTGTCAAAATGTAACACTCCGAGTGTTAATTTAACTCTAATACGGTTGATTTAACACTGGCAGATTTACTGTGTAGTTGTGTTAATAGCTGTTTGCACATCTTGGCAAGTAGTAATTTTTGTAATATTTATATGTATATTGTGGTACTGCATATAACATAAATGGTGAATAAGACAAGTGAATCCAAACCTTCAAACAACAGAGCAGTGAGTTTATAGTACTAGTTTGAAGAGCAAAGTCTGATATACAGACATACATCAAAACATTAATGTGGAAACTTTCACAATTTTGTTTATAATTTAATCCATAAAAGTAAACTGTAATATTTTTTCATTACACATAAAGTGACAAATCTTTCAAGTACAGTAATATCATGATCAGTAAACCATTTGGTAGTAGTTTTGTTACTGTGTGCAGTACTGAGTCCTGCTGGAAAAAGTAAATCAGCATCTCCATAAAGCTCGTCCGCAGATGGAAGCATGAAGTGCTCTAAAATCTTCTGGTAGACAACTGTTGACTTTGGACTAAAGACAGTGGACCAACACCATCAGATGACATGACACCTCAAACCATCACAGACTGCAGAAACTTCACACTGGTCTTTAGACATTTGGGTTCTGTGTCTCTCCACTCTTCCTCCAGTCTCTAGCAGCTGATTTAACTGACTTTATCTGAAAAGAGGACTTTGGAGCACTGAGAAACAGTCCAGTTCTTTTCTCTTTAGTCCAGTTAAGACACTTCTGACACTTTCCAAAGTTCTGGGGTAGCTTAATATTAGGAATGCAGCAGATATACAGTATTTATACTGTTTGAATAGTCATTTAATCAAATGAAATATTTTTACAATTTGAGTTACTGGTCTTTTATGAGCTACGTATAAGCCATACATTAACAGTAAAACAAAAAAGACTTGAAATATGTTACTTTATGCGGAATGAATATAACATATATGACAGTTTATCTGTCATGTTATGTCACACGCCCAGAGATGTATAGTAACGAAGTAGAACTACTTCACTATTGTACTTAAGTACTAAAATGCTGTATCTGTACTTTACTGGAGTATTATTTTCTTCTCCTGCTTCCACTTTTACTTCACTACATATTTTCCATTAGTTTAATACTTTTACTCCAATACATTTTTTAATTTGCTGTATAGTTAGTCGTTACAATTTTAGGTAGATGGCGCTGTCACCGGGTCAAGCGATCAGGCTGTCTCATAAGAAAACTGCACATTCTCCGGTCTGAGCCTTTTACTTTGGGCCTGCCTTCACTTTAGCTTCGTAAGCCGAGATCGAAGAGCCAGCAACACCTCCTTCACAACTTTCAGCAACACCTCCTTCATCACTTTCAGCTCCACCTCCTTCACCACTTTCAGCATCACCTCCTTCATCACTTTCAGCATCACCTCCTTCACCACTTTCAGCAACACCTCCTTCACCACTTTCAGCAACACCTCCTTCACCACTTTCAGCACCACCTCCTTCATCACTTTCAGCATCACCTCCTTCACCTCTTTCAGCAACACCTCCTTCATCACTTTCAGCAACACCTCCTTCATCACTTTCAGCATCACCTCCTTCACCGCTTTCAGCAACACCTCCTTCATCACTTTCAGCATCACCTCCTTCACCACTTTCAGCACCACCTCCTTCACCACTTTCAGCATCACCTCCTTCATCACTTTCAGCATCACCTCCTTCACCACTTTCAGCAACACCTCCTTCACCACTTTCAGCAACACCTCCTTCACCACTTTCAGCACCACCTCCTTCATCACTTTCAGCA
>BRDA01034203.1:4942-16431 GCA_036984385.1 Crenuchus spilurus | reverse complement strand
TCTATCATTCTCTCACTGTCTCTCTCTCTCTCCATCTCTATATCTTACTCTCTGTCTCTCACTTTTCTCTTTCTCCTCTCTCTCACACTCTGTTTCAGTCTTGCTCTCCTCTCTCTCTCTCTATCCCTCCCTATTTCTCTCCGTTCGTCTCTGTCCATGTCTCCCACTTTCCCCCCACACAATGTCTGTCTCTCTCTTTCAGCGTCTCTCCTCCTTTCTCTTCTCTCTCCCTGCCTGTGTCTGTCTCTCTAAATCTATTTCTCTCTCTCTATTAGTCCATCTCTTTCTTTCTCTCTCCTTTCTCTCACTGTCTCTCTCTCTCTCTCTCTCTTTCTTTTTGTCTTGCTCTTCTCTCTCTCTCTATCCCACGTTGTCTCTCTCCCCCTCCCATCCCCCCCTCCGTCTCTCTCTCACTGCCCCCCCACAGTGACAGATAATGAAGGCAGGTGAAGGCTTTCAGTCACACGACCTGTCAGCGCTGTAATAATCATAATCACAACACACACACACACACACACACACACACACACACACACACACACACACAGACACACTATGCAAATTATTCAGCCCATGTTTTTTTTTCACTCCTCTGCTAATGCTAATGCTAATGCTGCTCTCTCATTGATTAGTTGTTTTAATCATTAAACTCTCGACTTTTAAGTGAAGTGTGTTCTGCAGAGAGTCTTTTCCTGCAGACCGACGATCACGTACCACCTGCTGCCGCTAAAATCACACCCAATTTCTGAAGTGGGGGAAGATTCCAGGCCATCATGACTAAAAGTGCTCAGCACAGAATCTTAATGATGAGTCTGGAGTCACTGTTCAGACCACATTCTGGTACTGATGCATGTTTGTACTCCATCTACAACCTCACAGGCCTCAAATCACTCAGTTAAGAGATATTAGCTCCTCTGTTTATAATAAACACTTATATGATTCAATTATTGAGAAAGCTGTTATAATAAAGTATAATACAGTACATTTACAGTATAATATGGCATATTTATCAGCAAGTAACGTCTTCCACACAGAATACAAGAAATGTTGAATAAAAATACATTTAAAATAACTATAAAAACGTCCCGAGTGGCTCAGCAGGCTAAGACGCTGACACTATGATCAGAGGATCGTGAGTTTGAATCCCGGTCATGATGTTTGCCATCAACAGCTGTGGCCCAAGAGAACAAAAATTGGCAGTGCTCTCTCTGGGCGGGTAGATGGCGCTCTATCACTCACACAATGCAATGTCTGCTGGCTCAGGCATCTACTGATTGGTCCGTTCAGAGCTGGGAACCCTGAGCTTTCCTCCGAGCATGTTGGCTCACCCAGTGACGGTGTATCAGCGGTAGTTTAAAAAGAGGTGGTGGATGTATCACACACAGCGGAGGAGGCTTGTGCTTGTCTTCACCCTCCTAGAGTCAGGGACAGTGCAAAGTGATGGGGAGAGCCCTAATGGATGGGACGGGTTAACTGGCTACTACTACATTGGGAAGGAGATAAAAACCGGCAAAAATGTGAATAAAAAAAAATATATAAAAGCCCAAAAATGTCAGAAACCACTCATATGGCTTGTCTGGCATTACAGTGAACATCAGAGATGTTTGTGATGTTCCCGTAGTGTTAGTTAGTGAAATAAGACTGAGGCAGTGAGCTACACATCTGATCTAAACTCGGCTGAACCTGAGCCGCTCCTACACACACAGTCCCGAATCGATCGCTGGCTCAGACGGAGAGCGGCGGGCTCGGAGACCGCCAGCAGGAATCAGAAGGGTTGCGTGACTTCCTGTCTGAGCAGCCCACACACACACACACACACTCCTCCCACACTCCACATCTGACTGGGCTACCACAAAGACAATACTGCACACACACTCACTTATACACACTTTAAGATACACACATACAGCTACAGTACAGTTCAGAGTCAGCACACACACACACACACACACACACACACACTGCTCACTACAGCTTATACACAACATACACAAGATACAGATCTTCTATGTATTATAGACATTTAAGTACAGTGGTACCCCTACTTACAAACATCCCTACTAACGAGTATTCCAGGTAACGAGTCGAGATCTCGGAATATTTTTGTTCCAGTTAACGAGTAAAATTCCAAGTAACGAGTAGCCTAAATTAGTTCAACTATGCCAACCGCTAGGGGCGCGACGGTCGTAGCATCCCCTAGATGCTAGCGTAGAAGAAGAGGTCAGTCATTACCTTTGACCGCTGTCCAGTGAAAGTGAAAGTGCTAGTGAAAGTGACACAAAGACAGCAAAAGGTAGTGAACAAGAAAGTTAGATACATTTTACTTTTACTTTTCATATGTAAGTGTAACCATGCCATACACGTACGCCCGTCCTCCTGTCCTCCTTAGCCGCCAGCCTATACGAGCACCGTCGTCATCTCGTTTATGTTTTAAAAACCCATATAAACACATTATTTACATATTAAAGTATACTGTATATTGGCCGGCTGACACGGATTAATCAGTTTTACATGTATTCTTATGGGGAAAATGCATCCAGCTAACGAGCTAACCAGCTAACGAGCAAACCAGCTAACGAGCAAACCAGCTAACAAGCTCGGCTCCTGCACGGATTAAACTCGTAAGTAGGGTTACAACTGTAATTGTAATAATAATATGGCTCATATATAGTCATATCAGAACATATCAAAATAGTACACCAACCAAAACTATACAGCCAACAATATGTGTGTGTGTGTGTGTGTGTGTGTGTGTGTTATATATGCTCACACATGCAAGTTTATATCTCTGATTGGTCCCAATCACTGACAAAGCTAAAATCTTAAAATCTTACATGCCGCTATACTACAGTCCCGCTAAGGGCCCCTGTTTTGTTAGAAGTGCATAAAAGACTCATTTCGGCTTGTGTACGTGTCTAAGAGGACTCCCCAGTGTGCGGTGCATGCTGTACCGTTTCCCCAGTATAAGCAAAAGTGACTTTGATTTGTACGGCGAGGATGCATAAACGCAAAGCCTTTCCAGACGTGCACAGGCCTTAAATAATGACCAAGCAGCACATGCGTATATGGGTACGTGCGCTCTAAACAATGCAGTGTTTACATAGAAGCCAAAGGATATGTATATAACGATGTGTCTGGAGTTGTTGAATCTGTGCAGACGAGACAGTGCCAGCATTTCCGTCTGCATTACGTCGAGGGGAAAGAGGCAGGCCGGGCAGGCGAAGGTTAAACCCTCATTGCTCTACTTACTGGAGCTAAAATATGGAAAATAGCAAAGGAGGAGCGGAGAGGGGTATATATGGGGGGGGTCTTAATCCACCCTGATCCTCACCCTTCACACGAGCTGCACACACACGACACAAACAAAAGCCACCCCACCCCAGCAGCAAAGAGTGAAATTCAGGTTGAGTTTTGGGGCGGACCAGGTGTGGCACGAGCTAATCTCCATAACACCGGGCCTGCCAAGAGCTTACTCTAAATGTCACCGTTTCCTTAATAAACCTTTCAAATGTTTCTCCCAACAGTGGCAACAGATACCGGATCTGTCCCACGGCAAACGGCTTTGGCAAGAAGGTGGTAAAAAGTGATATAAAGATTTCAAATCTTCAACCAGTGACCTTTTTAAGAACGTCGGTGAAACGCATACGAAGCCAAAAAGCCCATCATTTAAAGCCAAATCAACATTAAACATAGTAACACTTACAGACCCAGAGAGCTAACCGACCCAACAACGCACTCCAAAGCCAAGGAACTGCTTGTACAAACTCATTCTTGTGAGACAAATATTCTTGTAATTCCTTCAATCAAACACTCTCATCTATTAGGTTTGTTGGAACTCGTAAGAGGACGTGCTTTTCTCTGGCGAATGGAACATTTGATCTTCAATCATGCTTGAAGAGCTGCGTTAATTTACTGCCGTTCAGCTCGGGGTGAAAACCCCAAAGATCTCGGCAAACGTAGCCGTGACGGAAAGCGCGACAAACGAAAACTCCATGCACGGCGTCTACCCCTCGCTTTACTCAAATATACACGGCAACCGAATTTCCATTTAATCTCTGTGGGCTACAGAGATTAAAACAATAATAAACCAGCACCACAGGCCAGAAATCAAACCTTGCCTCTGGCCATTGCTATGAGATCTATCAAAAGAAAGCATAAGGCTGCTCTGATGAAATAAAAATAAAATGCTGGGCTTCATTTCTCATTTATCACTTATTTATGGCCGTAGCCTGCACGTGAAGATACTCCTCTGGAACATATGGGAGTCTTGAGAGCAGTGTATGTAGACTGAAACTATTTATGAGGAACATTCAGCTTTGGGGTCCCACAAAATTCAGAATCTCATACTAAACAATAATCCTAAATCAATCCTGGGGAAAATTTGTGATGAATGAAGGGACGAGTGTGGCTATTCATAGACTTGATTTACGATAGGTAGGAATTGGTAGAAACGTTTATTTTAATTTTAAAAGTTATTACTTTTAGTAATTGCTTAATGACACTTTTTTGGTATATTAATGAGAAAATGTATATAGATCAGTTGTTCTGTGTTTGACTAGCAGTGCCTTTCCAGAGCACATGCAGAAGTGGAATAAACAAAACAAAAAATCTAAATTGGTTCATAATTCCAGAGACTAATAAGGTTTTTGGGAAACTCCTAAAATTGGCGTTCTTAAAAGGTCGTCTTTCTTTTTTTGTTTGTTTTTTCACCCAATTTACACCCCAATGTAGCACATCGACCCACCCATCGCTAGGACTCTCCCAATCACTCGAAATGTCCCTGACTCTAAGAGGGTGAAGACTAGCACAGGCCTCCTCTGATACAGGTGAAGTCAAGCTTCGCCTCCTTTCAAACAGCTGCTGATACATCATCACTGGGCAGCCATAACTCTTCAGAGGAAATTGCAGGATCCCCAGCTCTGATGGATCAGCTGGCAGAATCCTGAGCCAGCAGACACTGCGTGGTAGACATTGCAGGGCAAATTGGTAAGCAGCAGGATTCAAATTCCACATAAAAACTGCAAGATTTTATCCTAGAAACAAAATTAAACATACCCCAAAAACTGTAAAGGGTCTACTTTTCAAATATATATAGCTTGAATCAAAATATATTTTTGGATTCTTGTAAGAAGAGCTTAAATAAGCAGAGACACGTCTGTGACAGCAACTCACACAGCTGTGCATATTTTCCCGCCAAAACATGCAACCTGTCATTCATATGATAATGGCATAATAATTCTGGACATTCCAGCAGCCGTCAAATCTGTGGAATGTAAATTGAACAAAGCGCTCTCACCTGAATGTTCACCCCTATCTCATAAATATTCAATCTAGGAAGTACTGAACGAGTAAAACACGTGTCAAGTCACATTAGTTAAGCTTTAGAAATAAAACCACATACAATTTCTAAAACCTGTAATGAGCAGTGTGTAGCCAACACCTCTGTTTATTCAGTTCTGAGCTCAAAAGTGAACTGTGATGTTACTTTCATGGTCCCACTCCTGTGTTGGTCCAGTACCTTCTTACTGTGTGTGATTATTTGAACTCTCTCATGAGCCAACTTCTTAATTTGGGTAATATGCTGTTGAACCTCCACATGCCACCACAACAGCACCATCCCACCAAGTCATGGACTCTCCAAGACCTCTGATGAGGTCCTGTTGTATCTGGCATCAAGAAATTAGGCGGCAGATACTGTAGATTGTCATGTGGAGTGTCCCCAGAGAGGACCTGCTGTTCTAGCACAGCTGCCAGATGCTAGACCGGATTGAGAACTGGAGAGTTTGGAGGCCACTGTTTGTTGACTGAGCACCATACAAGCATTGCCGTCTTAGAGATGCTCCAACCCAATGACCATTACTATTTGACCGTTTTCAAAGTGTCAGGTGTTTCTTCCAACATCCAACACGATGCCTACAAGAATCAAGGGTTAATAGCAACCAACAGGCCATCGTTTACATCCACAGAGGGAGGGATGTACGGCACAGCAGGAATTCCAAAGTGAATCCCAGCAGCCAGTTTATGCACCACTCACCTCTGCACAAGCAAAACTTTAACAGCCTGGACCCTCAGGGACAAAACGACCTTTTGTATTCTCTTAAATGACATCACGCTACAATTAATAGATCGTAGCCTTTCTCCTGGTCACTTTACACTAACTTTCCCCTCTGTCAGCCTGAGTTCAGAGGTCACGTGGCTTTTCTGAGATCTGTGGAGAGACAGACAGTTCAGGGTCCTCAGCTCATTACTGCAATAAAGCTGCAGAGCGACGAAATCCTCTCCTAGCTTCCTGTAATCCTCCGCAATCACACCGAATTATCTCCCTCGGAGGAAAGCGCGAGAGCACAGATGACAAATACCCGAGAGGGCAGGGGAGAGGAGGTCCGAGGGAATGGAGATGCCGCCAAGCAGGATGACGGGACGCTCCACTTGTGTGACCTTTGCGTCTCGTGGCCATTGTCAGAGGCACTGCGCTCTGATTGGCCAGTCACGGTGGTGCTCCCAGAGAGGACACGTGTGGCAGGCGACCCTGAGCACAGCCTGAAATGAACAGGAGGGACAGGAGGTGGTCTACAGCGAACATGCACTCAATGTCCACCTGCCCTTAAGAGTCTACAAGGACTGTGGGGACTTTCCCTTTACAAGCCAAGAAGAACTTGTCCTGTAAGCTTTTTTCCCCATTGGCAAGTACTTTTGCAAACTGTTGGCTAAGAGTTATTCTAATAATGTTTGAACGTGGATCTGTTTCTGTAGGTTGGTTATTCTTAGCAGTGTCAATGGTTCATAAGCATTTAGTTGGATACAATTATGTGCAAAGTACATTATTATTATTATTATACATCCAAGAGTGGGGAAATTGCTGTATTGGCAGAGTGTGTATTGGGTTTAGGTTTAGGATGCATGTGAATTCAAGCTCCGCCTCTTTTCCAACTGATGCCGATACATCGCCACTGCGCAGCCAACACGCTTGGAGGAAAGAGCAGGATCCCCAGTTCTGATGGATCACCTGGCAGAAGCCTGAGCCAGTCGACATTACTTAGTAGTGCTGGGAGAGAGTACCATCTTAGCCGCCCGGAAAGAGCCCGACCAATTTTGCTCTCTCAGGCCTCGGCTGCCGATGGCAAAAAGCATGATCGGGTTTCAACCCTCGCACCCAAACAAGGTGAAGTAGACACTTTTTAAAAAATCTGAACTATATTATGATATGCAGCCAATATATGATTGCACATCTGAGAAATCAACACATCTGGTGCTAACCCATAGTTTTATTGACGTTCCTTTGCTTGAAGAAGACCTATCCCAAATGGAGCTTAAACAATCACATTCAAACTATTGTGAGGCATGTTTGGGGAGAAATCCATCGAACTAAACACTCATTTATTTCACATTAAAGTCACAGCAGGAGTAATACTAGATACAGGTTCTGAAAGAGAGAAGGCGTAATACCCAGAATGAATGCACTGCCTGAACAGCAAAATGTGCAAGATGAATTTTTCCACCCACTCAAATCTGCTGACACGTAGGAAAATTCCAGTGAGGAACCCACAAAGCGATAAAGTGAGAATTTGGCCATCCATTTTTGTTCAATGATAGTGCTACTGCTCACAGCTCTCCAGTGAATTAACATTACCCAGGAGCTGAGAGTATCTTCAAGTTTAAACACTATGGTGAGATACGGTGAAACAGCCGAAAGGAGATATCACTTATTGGGGGAATTCTGGGGCACTTAAGAGCTTGATGCTTTAAAAAAGACTCAGCAAAGTCAACCACATTCAAATCATATTCAATTGGGTCACCGATGGAGCAAGTTGCAGCTTTCCTGTTTAGTAATGTGGTACGGATGAAGAGTCTTTGAGTATATAGGGACCAGAAGACAAGAGTAACAGAGGAGGAACAGTGTCAAAACCTTAATCCACAGATGTAAACACATGGACACGAAAGCCAGAGTCACTTCAAAGTAAATCACGCTTAATCGTGTCCTCCCAGCGATCTAGGGGAAAGGCCAAAAGGGCTGCAGGGGACGGTTTTGAAATCAGTAAGCATTCAGCTTCAGAGTAAATCAATTTGAGCGGAGAGGTCCACCTCCCTGACAGAAACACAGACCAAGTGTGCCAGGGGAGTCCCAACCAACCAACCCACCAACCACATCCTGCTCCTCAGCTCTCTGCATAGCGAATGCCAAGAACGTTCGCTATTGATCTAAGGCCAAAGGCTTCCTCGCCTCAGACAAGACAATGTGCTCTTCTATGTAAATAATGGAGATAAATTCAGCTCCACTTTCTGTTTAAATATATAATTCAAACCTCAGCATCTGGAGTTTTGTCCATCCCTGACCTAAAGGTCTGGAGCTTCGAGGGTCCAAGAGGGCTACATTATTAACATCTGCTTCTTTTGCATTTCATGAAAACATCGCATTTACATTTTTAACACCATTACAATCAAGTATCTTGTGAAATATTAAAATAACAGCCTTGAATTTTGATATATTCTCATTTTACTTCTCAATTATGAACCTGAGATTTTAAAAAGTGCCAGCAGTCACTCCATGGCTGTCAGTTTTTGGCTGGGAAAATCGAGGAAAGAATCGAGGAGAATTAATTAAGTAAATCTCAGCATACTTATCGCTAGGATAGCCTGGATAGGCATCAGTAGAAAAGTAATTTCACCGTTCTTGATTGTGCACCAAGCCTGGTGGGGGGTGACCGGGTGTTAAATACTTCCTCTCATCCAGTCAGCAATTTCCTGTGTGCATGGGTCCATGGGCGCAGGAATGACCTTGTGCATGGGAACGGGTGAGTGCGTTCACACTGGGATCAAGAAAGGTACCATTATCGATGCCTCCTCCCCTCTGTGTGTGATCTTCCTGGTGCTTCATCAAACTTTTAGCACCCTCTCAGGCAGGTAAGTGCTACGAGGTTGTGATGCTATGTCCTAGAACGTTGTCAGAAACTTGTTAATGTAGCATTAACATAAAAGCAGGGAGCGTATGGTACATTTTTACATCCAGGTGCTTAACAAAAGTTAAGGAAGCCCTGTAGGAACTCTGCAAGACAACAGGACGAACGAGAGAAGATGAAGATTTGAGGCAGTCGACATTTAACAAGGTCTCTTTATGACTTTAGCATTTCCAATATAGCACTGAACAGAAAAGGCCAGAGTAACCTAATGTTCTTGACCCTGGGGGACGAAATAGGCTGGGCTTAGATGAGACAGAAAGGTCTACCAGTCACCTCCTGTAATTGCTGAGGCTTTGATGTTGTTAACCTATTGGAGAGGGTTACCTGCGGAGGGGTCATCCAGGAATAAGAGGTGATCTGAAGCACAAAAGCTTTGGAAAAAGCTCAGAACGTTCACGATATCTTCCCTTCTGAACTTTCTTTTAGCATCTAATAGCAAAGTGTGTAACATGGCACAAACAGCTGTGCTATTGTACATCTCTGAGTGATGCTATATGCCAGAGAAACACGGGGAAACACTCCGAAGACAACCATTCATTGTTCTCTTGTTGCTGTAAACAGCATACGTACTGAGGAGATGCAAGCTAGGGAAGTGCTATGACATCAGACATTTAAGATACACAATGTCCAAGAAGACAAAAAGACATTGACTGGATAGCAAAGCGGTGAAGCTTCTTGCCCCAGATACCCACTTATAACATCAGTAAGGAAACCAGAGATCCAGAAGCCAGATGCACAACACGTCTTAACTGCACAAAGCCACCAAAATCATAATCTTAATGCTCTTAAAGCCACAGACAAAGCCAACGGGGCAACATTCCCAGCTCCCGAGGGCACCAGACAGCACTGTTGCAAGTGCACGGGCTCAGCAACAAAAGCTTTTCCACAAACCCCGAGGCTACCAATAGAGATTCCTGGCAGGTACGTTTCTGACGCTGTATGAATATAGATTTCTGACAGTCATTCCAGTTTCCTCAAACCACCGGCATAGCCAGCGTCAAAGCCATGTTCACTACAGTATCAGCAATTCATCACTCAATAGTTCCGCAGATAAGGGAGCATTCCCCATCTCCCTCGGAAAGGAATACTGCTCCTGTTTTCCTGAGTTGTGTAACTGCTGCGGGATAAACGAATCAAGCCAATGGTAGCATTCCTCAGATAATTGCAGGGTCTCTTGGGCCACCTTTCACAGTCAGAACTAAGTGGCATTGTGATCACTCTGCTGTTGATGTTTTTCACTCTTGTGAGAAAATCAATGAGTCTTGACAATCTTTTCTTTATTTTTGCCGTAGCTGTGCATTCGCCATGAAATGGCTCCATTCTTCACACAACACGAGAAAGGTGTAAACACAGGGGCCGTGGACAATGTCTGTAAAACGCTCTCATTCCTCAACAAACCCTCGCTCCAGGGTGTCCCATTCGCCTTCTTCTCTGAGTCTGGCCTTCAAAGTATATTATTAAGTCTTCTTTTTCACTTGCTGGGATTGGTTTTGATCCACATGGCAGGTAGACAGAGCAGAACCAAAGAGAGGCGAGCTTCTCTCGGAAGGTAATCATCAAACAAACAGAGCACCGTGTTGAGAATCAGGTGGAAAATACTTTTCTTTCACTGCGAGGTATGCTTATACAATTATTCATAACTCTGCAGCCTTGCCTTACAACAAGATGTTCAAGATCTTACCTTTTCCATTGTAAACATCTTCACAGCTGTGCCTCAGCCAAACACTTGAGGGTATTTCACAACACAAGATAGATTAAGCCAAGTGTGAAGATTGTCCAGATTGCTCCTGGCCTTTCTTCTAATAGACAGTTCTGGATTTTGGCATCTTTCTGAATTGGGCTACAAACTGCAACTTTGAGAAGTACCCAAATGGACTACAGATAACAGAGAACTCAAGGACATAACAGCATGAGAGAGAGAGAGAGAGAGAGAGAGAGAGAGAGAGAGAGAGAGAGAGAGAGAGAGAGAGAGAGAGATAAAGAGAGAGAGTTAATTAAGAGAGAGAGAGATAATTGAGACAGAAAGAAAGAGAGAGAGCTAATTGAGACAGAGAGAGAGACAGACAGACAGACAGAGACAGAGAGAGTTAATTGAGAGAGAGAGAGACAGAGAGTGAGACAGAGAGAGATAGAGAGGTAATTGAGACAAGGTAAGAGAGAGAAAGAGAGAGAGACAGAGAGAGGTAATTGAGACAGAGGGAGAGAGAGACACAGAGAGAGAGAGAGAGACAGAGAGAGAGACAGAGACAGAGACATGGAGAGAGAGAGAGAGAGACACACACAGAGAGAGAGAGAGAGAGAGAGAGAGAGAGAGAGAGAGAGAGAGAGAGAGACAAACAGAGAGAGACAGAGAGTGAGAGAGAGAGACAGAGAGAGAGAGAGGTAATTGAGACAAGGAAAGAGAGAGAAAGAGAGAGACAGAGAGAGGTAATTGAGACTGAGAGAGACAGAGAGAGAGAGAGAGAGACACAGAGAGAGAGAAAAGGAACAGAGTTAATGGAGAGAGAGAGAGACAGAGAGAGAGAGTGAGAG
>BRDA01034197.1:0-11441 GCA_036984385.1 Crenuchus spilurus | reverse complement strand
TTAAAAGAAGATAACAGAGGCATAAACTTGTATTTTTAAGTAATTATAACCCTTTGCATTGTGAGTTAGTTTCAGCTTCTGTAGGGCAGGTTTGTTTTAGACATTTGGGGTGTAGACCTTTTTGGAATCTGGCAACCCTGGTGATATCCTCAAAAGTCTCAAATCTATTTGACTGTGTTTAATTGTTACATGAAATATCAAATCTGTTCTTAATTCTGAGGTGAGATTCCATTTAGATGTACAATCCTGGTCCTGAAGATCTACCATTAGGGAGAGTTCACATCTAGCAAACCTACCTCAGACACCCCTGAAAGTCTACATTACCTGGATCAGGTGTGTTAGATTAAGGTTGGAGTTAAGAATTAGAACTAGAACAGCTGTGATTCTTTAAAAGCAGAGTGTATTACCAGGCTAAAGAAATGCTCTGATTCTGGTTGATTGTACTCAACTGGGAGTCTTCAGTATACATAATATCAACAAAAGCATTGAGACACCTGTTCATTCATTGTTTCTTCTAAAACCAAGAGTATACAAATGTGTCTAAAACTGACTCTTTTGTCCAGGGAAGACCTTCTGCTAGAAAGCAGCATTGCTGAGAGTACTGGATGGAGCAGAGAACACAGCTCAATGGTGGGGGTCTTTATACTCTTCTAGCCCACACCTGGCTGTGTTCACTTCACTGGCTTCCTGTAGCTGCCCGCATCAGATTCAAAACCCTGATGCTTGCCTACAAAGCAAGTAATGGACCAGCCCCTTTCTATCTAATGGCAATGGTCAAATCTTGAGTTGCACTTCGAACCCTCAGAGCTTCCAGTACAGCTCAGCTTGACCCAGCATCCTTCAAGACACATGGAAGACTGGCATCAAGACTCTTCTCTGTCCTGGCACACAGGTGGTGAATAAACTCCCACTGGTTGTTCTAACAGCAGAGTCCCTCACAGTCTTCACACACAGACTGAAGAGCATCTCTGTGTGCAGCACTTAAGCAGCACTAGTTTAAATTCTTATTGTAATGCTGTAAAGCTCTTATATTGTGTATAATTGTGTATCTTTACTTCTTTCTAGGTATTAGTGATGGTTTAGTTCTAACAGTGTCTGAACTAAAGAGTAGTTTGGACTCTATCCTGTCTGTACTAGCTGATATAATTCTCTTAATGGAGACAAAACACTGTTGTACATCACTCTGGATAAGAGCGTCTGCTAAATGGTGTAAATGTAAATGCATGAGACATGGTGCCAACAGGTTTATGTTTAGTCCTATTCTATTGGCAGTACTTCTCTACGGGGACTAGACAAGCTGTGTGTACATCTGTTCCAACTTAAAGTAGCAGAATGCATTCATTAGATGGGGTGTCCACAAACATTTGGACATATAGTGTATGTTGCCAGACAAATTCACAGATGTTCTTGGGCACGTCTAAGGTGAGATCTTTTCCTACTAGAAGTGCAGTCAAGTTCTCAAATAAAAAAACAAACTATTCTGAATAATCTATAGTGTGTTAGCTCTTGATTAATTGGGAGATGCTTCATTTAAATGATACCTTGGAGATGAGGAATATTTTGTTCTGGTTGACTGACAGATGTCAGACGGGACACCTATGAAGTGGAAAAGAACATCAGCATCTCCATAAAGCTGGTCAGCAGATGGAAGCATGAAGTGCTCTAAAATCTGCTGCTAGATGCTGTGCTGACTTTGGACTAAACACAGTGGAGCAACAGCAGCAGATGACATGACACCTCAAAGCATCACAGACTGCAGAAACTGCACACTGGACTTCAGACACTTGGATTGTGTGTCTCTCCACTCTTCCTCCAGACTCTAGCATCTGATTTACTCATGAAACACTAAAGTGACTTTCATCTGAAAAGAGGACTTTGTACTGAGTAACAGTCCAGTTCTGGTTCTGCTCAGTCCAGGTCAGACACTTGTGATATTGTCTCTGGTTCAGGAGTGTTGATATTAGTGAATGTGACAGTTGTAGTCTGAGAGATTCACTATTTATACTCTTTATAGTCTTTTACTCACAATCACACATTATCAGTGTCTGAGAGTCTGGAGTTCTGCTTTTCTTGAAATATGTCACTTTATGTGTAAAGAATATAAAATGTCAGTTTATATGTCAGAAGATGTTCTGTGTGACTGTAGTTCCTACACAAACAGATTAGATTACTCCTCATGTTGTCTTTGTACAGACAGATACACTAAAAGGCCTAAACGTGGCCTATTATACCAGATACATTGATTTGGTGGAGCACATTGTAGAGCTCTTTGTTTACCCTTTTGTAATCAGGTTGGACGTGCAGATCTTTGGTTCGAAATGATGCTTTGGGTCACATCATCATTACTATCAGTCTGACGCTCACAGTGAGGGCATATCTGAGCACATCTGAGGTGGGATCCCTGGAAGAACAGTCATGATTTCTCAAAAGCGGCACTCCGGCATTGCTGCGAGGCATATGCCAAACAGCAGGGAGTCCGTGGAGCAGCTTGAGATGTATGTTTGAGTTAGTAATTGGTACTCCGGTTCTAGCAAAACCATCAAGCTACTGGGGGCGAAAAAATAAAGAACTCTCACAGTCAGAAACAACAGCAGCCTCTTGAACTGACAATTACAATCAGCAGAAAAACCCTGTTGGCTCGCCCGAGTGTGGCTGAGGCTGGCTGGCTTTCCCGCCCGGCCTCGGTGAAGGCGAGAAGGTCAGCTTTGAAGTTGTCAAAGAACTAAATTAGGATCTTGCTGCTTCTGCTGTTGTCTGTCTTCATTCCTTTTGTTCTCTCGTTCCCCTGTCTGTCTTTTTTCTGCCGATTTTCGCATGGCAGAAGAATGCACTGAATCAATCTTCTCAACGTGGAATTCAGTTTATCAGCTGTCCGTTTGCTTCAGAGCTTGTTTATCAGCCTCTTCGCAACTGAGCTTAATGGCTTGACTTTGTCTTCGGGATTCATTTAGAGAAACAGCCGCTGCTTTACATCCATTTTCTTAAGAAGATCTTGAATTGACTGTGAACCATTAGAAGAAGATTCTTTTATACGTCATTGCTCATTTTTAATGACAGTATCATTTTTCTAGCCATTTGGAGACTAAATCCATGAATGCAGCTGCACCAGATACCTAGGTTGTCTACGGTAGGTGAGGTAGGACAGCATCACTTCTTTAGTGTCTCATTAGCCAATGTGAGAGAGGCCTTCAGTTACATAGAAGTTACACTGGGGTCCTTTGTGACCTCACAGTCTATTACACGCCTTGCTCTTGGAGTGATCTTTGTTGGTCGACACTCCTGAGGAGGTAACAGTGGTCTTGAATTTCCTCCATTTGTACACAATCTGTCTGACTGTGGATTGATGGAGTCTAAACTCTTTAGAGATGATTTTGTGACCTTTGCCAGTCTGATGAGCATCAACATCTCTTTTTCTGAGCTCCTCACAAATCTCCTTTGTTTGTGCCATCATACACTCAAAGAACCAAATGCATGTATAAAGGGTTCTTTATATTGATAAAAATGTGTTGTAAATGGTTCTATATAGCAAGAAAAATGTACTGTTATTGTTACTGTGTCAATCTTGAAACAATTGATTAACCCTTTTTGGTACTATATAGAACATTTTAAAAAATCTTCTATATAGAACCATCTATAACACTTTCTTTATCAGCATGAAGAACCATTTAGTTATACAAAAGGTTCTTTGTGTGTATATGGTCCTACATTAAACCATTTTTTTAGAAGAGTTTATCGAACTATGAACCCTGAAAGAACCCTGTGCATGACTAAAGGGTTCTTTCCTTGTGAAAAGCATTCTTCAGATTGATGTAGATGGTTCTATAGAGAAGAGTTTTGTGAAAGGTTCAATACAATGCATTAAAAGGTGCTGATATTGGTATAACGTCAAGCTTGTCATAACAGGTGAATCTTGTTTGGTACTGTATTGATCCATTTTCATAAACGGTCATATAGAACCACATACAGAACATTCTTAGGCAAGGTAAAGAACCCTTTAATCATGCTTCTTTGAGTGTTCATGGTTTAAATATGACGATTTTCATTACTGGACAACCCTGGAGATTTTTTTGTGGACATGTAGTGGAGAATGTGAAGAAGTAGTGGTTCGTTGTTCTGCTGCTCTTAAATGGAACCAGTTGACAGAGAACATCAGAATCTGACTGTACAGCAAGAAAAGAGAACTTTATTCTGCAGCCAGCGTGATGTTGTAAAGGATGTTCAGTGTAACTTGAATTCAGTAGTGTAGAGACCACCTGGTGTAGCAGTTAAATAAATAATTGGGTCTGCTTGGCTTCTTATTTCCTTTAAAGTCGCCTCCAGTTGAGACGTCCTTTCAAGATCATTTCTGTCTGAGCGGCCAGTCACGCTCTAATCGATTAGAAACGCTTCTCTTGTCTCAAACATCCTTTAATGTTCCAGTCTTCTTTATACTATCCTTTAAACATCACATCCTCTTATCCTCTTTTCTCCTCCTCTCTCTACTCTGTCTCTCTATCACTATCTTTGCTGATCACCAGAACAGCACCGAGAATGAGTTCACCAACAGTTTTACTGGTCAAAAGTCAAGAGCTTACTGATGAATGACTTCCAGCATGGTGTTCTGCTGTATACACAAGTGGACAGTGCGTAGAAGGGAGATTCTGATAAAGTGAACAATAGGTGGAGATATAAGAGAGATGTTTCTGATAAGGTGGATCGTGGGTGGAGGTATAAGAGAGGGGTTTCTGATAAGGTGGATCGTGGGTGGAGGTATAAGAGAGGGGTTTCTGATAAGGTGGATCGTGGGTGGAGGTATAAGAAAGGTTTCTGATAAGGTGAATCGTTGATGGGGTATAAGAGAGGGGTTTCTGATAAGGTGGATCGTGGGTGGAGGTATAAGAGAGGGGTTTCTGATAAGGTGGATCGTTGATGGGGTATAAGAGAGGGGTTTCTGATAAGGTGGATCGTGGGTGGAGGTATAAGAGAGGGGTTTCTGAAAAGGTGAATCGTGGGTGGAGGTATAAGAGAAGGGCTTCTGATAAGGTGGATCGTCGGTGGAGATATAAGAGAGGAGTGTCTGATAAGGAGGATCGTGGGTGGAGGTATTAGAGAGGTGTTTCTGATAAGGTGGATTGTGGATGGAGGTATAAGAGGGGTTTCTGATAAGGTAGATCATGGTTGGAGGCATAAGAGAGATGTTTCTGATAAGGTGGATCATGGGTGGAGGTATAAGAGGGGTTTCTGATAAGGTGGATCGTTGGTGGAGGTATAAGAGAAGGGTTTCTGGATAAGGTGGATTGTGGGTGGAGGTATAAGGGAGATGTTTCTGATAAGAAGGATCATGGGTGGAGGTATAAGAAAGGGGTTTCTAATAAGGTGGATCGTAGGTGGAGGTATAAGAGAGATGTTTCTGATAAGGTGGATCATGGGTGGAGGTATAAAAGAGGGGTTTCCAATAAGGTGGATCGTAGGTGGAGGTATAAGAGAGGGGTTTCTGGATAAGGTTGACAGTGGATGGAGATAAGAGAGTCGTTTCTGATCAATTGAACAGTGGGTAGAGATATCAGAGAGGGGTTTGGGATAAAGTGGACAAGAGGTAGAGCTGTATTGTCTTGTGATATGCTTTGTTTGTCTCTGATATTTGAGAAACCTTTTTATGTTCTGGAGAACATAATCAGACAAAATGGAGCAGAACTATTCCACAAACATCTGTAATAAGAGCAGTCATGAGTGCAGTGGAGATGTTGATATATTTTCCAAATCATATTTTGGCATGAAAATGACCTTCCAGCTACACGGAGATGCCTTTATATTTTCTGATTAGGGTGATCCTGATGAAGTGGCCAAACAAATGAGCGAATAATCTCCCTGTGGAGTGCCCACCGAGCTCTCGGGTGCTATTTCCAGACGGCGGTCCTATCTGCGGTGTATGGGGATCCAGATTACCTCTGGTGTGAATAATGAGAAATGTGATCTGGCGCATAAGGAATTGAAAAGAAAATAGCTTTTCATGACAGAACAGAGGACGGGTTTTGTTCCATTCCATCAAGGCAAGGGCCGAGCATGTTTTATTTTCTATATTTGTGTTCTCCGGTCCCGGAAAAGGTCTGAAGAACCCAGGTGAGGTGTTCAAAAACCAGATATACTCAGCACCCCACTATGTGCTTAATTTACGAGAGAAAATACAATCGAGTTTTGGAAGGGAAGGGGAAAGAAAAGCCTCCGTGCCATCCGGGCCTGGGTCATGCCCAGATTTTCCTCAATGCTGTAATTATGATTCATATGGACTCATTTTGCTCTCCACAGTGGTCAGAGCGAAGAGCTGTTATGTTCATGACTAACGCAGAGCCATTCGCACCAATTAAAGCAAAGTGAAGTCTTATTGTTGTAAAAGTACCTCAGTTACCATACATACAGCTCCTAATGGACCAGTCAGAGGTCTGGCTTTGTTCAGACTAGGAAAACATTACCAGCTCAATGGCCACTTTATTAGAAACCCCCCACCTTCTATATCCACTCGTTTCTCCTTATTCCAACAGTCCAAAATAATAGACATTTGTATAGGTTTTATAAGTGGGTTTCACACACTTTTATGCAATGCACACAGGCACAACTCTGACTTTCTATTGTTTTTTTTTATTCTGTAGCTCTCTGGATATTTTGAATAAATGTATTGAATGTTATGAACTCGATACTTCAGATTTGTTGGATTACCATTTCTTTTTGTGGGGAGGCTCAAAAGAGCAAATGGGCACAGAAATAAATAATAATCATGTTAATGGTAATAATACATTTGTTCACTTTTGTGACACAATGGTGTATAAAGGGAAGCAGATTAACACATGAGGGCTGGGGAAAAGGTGAGAGCACTGATGAAGTAGTTGCTAGGCTGTTGCTATATGGTTGCTAAGTGTTTGCTATACAAGCACACCATTCCCAATTAGACTAAACAGTCTAGAGTTGGATCGGTGTCTATATCTTGTAAACTGCAGGAATAGATACAGAAACTCCAGCAGAAAAAAAATTAAAATAATAATAATAACAATAACAATATATTGCACATTGCAAAGCAACCATGATTGTTTGAGGAAAGTGAAAACAACTGTTCTGAGGCTAATTGTAACTGTTGACCTGTTTGTGAATGGCGGTAATAGAGCAGTGGATAATGGTAAACCGGTGTAAAGCTTTTATTTTGGCCTGAATAGAAAGTGACGGCGTTTAGAAGAGAGGCCTGGTGACTCATAGACAAATAGCTGGAGGTTTTATGTGAATAAATGTGACATTGAAAAGATGCAAATTTGTATTTGTCCTGATTGCAAGTCCCCTTTAACTCGACCCCTACATTATCTTGCCCTTTGCATTTGTTCAGGAAAAAGTGAAAATGAAACAACAACTCAGTACCGTCCACCCCAGCGGCCACTGCCCTTGTGATGCACAGTAGTTTTCATAACATAGCTCTAACCTTCAGCACTCCAATTAAAATGATCTCTCTTACCTGAAATAATGGAGGCGAGCCTGAACTCATCTGAGAAATGCATGGGCTCGTAGGGGGACGTCTCGTAGAGCTCTTCTCCTGCAATGTAAACAGGCAGTGTTAGTCCAGGAGAGTCTCAGAAAGCCCAGGGGAGGCTGTAACAGGCGAATTAAAACAAATGTCTCACAAATGAAGCAGATGCTACCTGACTTAAGAGATTAACTCTGGAAAAAAATAACGCTCCATTCTTTCTTCTTCTTAACAAAGACTTCGGAGCGTGAGGCCGTTCCCCGAGTGCAGGGGCTTAGCAGCCATAGGTTCAGAGCCAGAGTGGCAGAAAATCATAAATTAGTCCCTGTGCGCTGAATCCTGGGCTGTCCTGATGGAATTTTAATCTAGCATTCATAATCCAGCTAATTCCAGACCTACACAGCACTGGTGGTATTTCTGAGAAAAAAATACTCACTGATACAAAGTTTGATCTGAGGCAAGATCAAGACCAGGACATATTGAGTCTGTGTCTAGACCAAGACCAAAGCACATTGAATCAAAGTCAAGACCAGGACACATCAATAG
The DNA here is from genome assembly GCA_036984385.1 of Crenuchus spilurus. Lineage (NCBI taxonomy): Eukaryota > Metazoa > Chordata > Actinopteri > Characiformes > Crenuchidae > Crenuchus > Crenuchus spilurus. The sequence goes on along the minus strand of BRDA01034197.1, from coordinate 3,412 downwards.
TCTTCAGGGTGATGGCGTTTTTTAAAGTGACAGTAATTTTGTACCCCTGGACTGACATTCATAGTGTTTGCTACATCCCAGGTTATACACATTGATGCACTGATTTTTGCAAATGGTTCTAGCACCAACAATTATTAGCACCACTCTTGCAAGCTAGGCTAGGCTGTGCTCGTATGGTCATGTCTCCCGTATGGACACTGAAGCAGTCGCATGGTGTGTTCTTGACCTTAGCTCAGATGGCCGGTGCCCTCGTGGGTGCTCGAAGATGAGGTGGATGGACAGTATACGTGAAGATATGCACTTTGTCAGTGTCCACCCTGCAAATGTTGCCAATCGTTCCTATTGGAGAGTGAAATGTATGCAAGCTGATCCTACGCTAGTGTGAGATTAAGGCAAAGACAAAGAAGAGACTCTTGCAAGCTAGGCACTATAACCCCAGAGAAAAGAGGAATCCAGAAGGAAATCTCATATGTGTCACCCAGGGGTGGATTTAGAAGTTCTGGTGCCCCAAGCAATGTCATGTCTGGGGGCCCTGATCAAACAGATTCTTTTTTTATGGTTATGGTGCGGTACAGGCTTAAACATAAATTCAATTATTATTATTGATCAGTAATAAATATTAATTATTATACATACATTTTAAACATTACTTAAACATTATTATTCATAATGTTTTATTAGGAATTACTAGTTAATATTAATAATATACTAATAATAACTATAATCATTATTATTATTATTATTTTTATTATTATTAAAATAAAATAATATGAATCATTAATTAAATATTAATTATTCAATATTAATACACTGTTAAAATCATGTAATATAAAATTATCACTCAATTCTGTGTTACACCTTGATAATCAACTTCACTCAGATTCATTAACACCAACTTTACACTTACGTTTGTACTGCATGGTCAATAGACCTCATTGACATTTAAATATTTTTGAGTAAAAATGAGCAGAAATTCTGAGTTATTTTGACAATAGTTAAACTTAAAGGCATGTAAATGGATGGTTTATCAGACTGGTAGACACACACACAGACACAGATTCTAATGTTAATGGATTTTAATATGAAACCTCTGTATTTAAAAATGGGTCTGATGTGAAACAGGCAGAACAAATGTACATGTTAACAACTTACAGTGGCAGGTGAACAGGCCAAATCAAAACCGCAGCCCTGATAAGGATTAAGCAGGTGTGATAATGCATGGATGATGGTTTGAAAGTCCAGATGTTGACAGAGTGACCGCTGGGACGGCCAATCACACGTTAGCAAGAACAGACCCAATGTGAGCGGTCTAAAGAGAAGTAGGCTTCCAACTGAGTGGCTGTTTTTTGCTGGGTCCTAGTGCTCGACTCGTCTCTTTTTAATATAGCGTAACACTGTTTTTGGATGGAAAAATCAGCAGAGAACCAAAACGGTCTTTTTTTGCCAACCTCTTTTGGCCAGCAGGGGGCCCCAAGCAATTGTGTGGTTTGCGTGTTGGTCAAATCCACCACTGGTGTCACCTTGAGATTTAGATACAGATCTCAATAAAGTCTCACATTGTTCTCAGGTGACTCATGTCTAATAAAGAGAGGATTCTCAATACGAGCTTGATTATTTCTCCTCCAGGACCAGAGTCTTCTTACCTTTATTTCTGTGAATTAGAAATAATCTGGAAAAGTACTGTATCTGAGGTCTCCTTTTTGTCTCATGCCGTTTTGATAGCTATTAAATAATCAAAAAGCAGCATTTGAGAAATAACATTTTACAGAACTGATGGTCTGCTGAAAGCATGCAATGTGATTTTCCTATCAGTCGAGTCAGGTGAGCTGTAGCTGCAGTTACTGTGAGGTCAGAGATTAATGTCCGTGGGTGGCATGGCCCTGCCATGGTGGCATGCTGACACACCAGGTGCATCCTGCCCTTCACCCTGTGCTCAATTTCCCACAATGCACCACTCCCAACACCCACCCACCTAGACCCTTTGGTCTCTCCTGGACGTTTGTGTTCTCCCCAAACGGACCCCCTGGCGGCTGCTCTTTTACAGGATCATCCTGGATCAGCTTTATCTGCAGCTTCTGCCACTCAGCGCCGCCACCTTCATGAGCACCACACGCCTGCACGAAGAGTTAATCCACCAAACACCGGCCTAATCCCTGCCCTGCCAGCCTGGCCACGTCTGCATGGAGAAAATGGAGCGCGAGTCCCCGAGGGGAACGCTAGCACCAAGACGAAAAGAAAAACAAAGTCACATAAATTGAGAGATAGAGGCATGTGTCCCCATTACATTCACCGGAGACTTACACCAAAGAGACAATACATGTGCTTTACATAAATTACACACACCACACAGCAAATGTTTGGGGACACTGAGGGAACAAAGACAAAGTCCACACACATTCTCTTATCGGCACTCAATCCTGTCAGTTTGGGCTATTTGGGCCATTTTAGAATACATTAAAACAACATTGACCCAAAAAATGTCAAATCAGATTTAAAAATGACAATAAAAACACAAACCTGCTGAAAGGAGCATTTTAAAGATGTAAACTGTTAACATGTGAGGGTAAACATTTAAGCTGATATACTACTTATAACAAAAAGCAGCTGTGAGCTTAGCTTCTGTTTATCACTCTGATTTACTTGGTCTATCAAAATCAAACTAAAACTACATCAACATGACTTTGTTTTTATACTCAGATGTCTAAAACCAGATCTTTAGAAAAGAAAACTGAATCATGCTCTTCATTCCAAACACTGGCATGATTGGCAAAGTCCAAACGCATTCAAAAGTGGCCAAAATAGCACAAAACTTTCAAGCATTACTCTGTAGGATGGAATTGTGTTCTCTGGGGTGTTGGAGCTCCATCCAACCTTTATGATAAGTACAGAACTGATCACCCAACCTCAGTAGTGCCATCTACCATCAGCAACATTCAACATCTAGTGTAAAGTCTTCTCAGAACAGTAGAGACTGGAGAATAAACACTATTAATACCACTGATGAAGAGCAAACAATGAACCAGTGCAATGTTCTCTAGAGTGATGGAGCAATGTACACTGTATTTGGACAACCACTTTGATCAATAGCTCTGGAACCTATAGTCACCATAGTCACTTTGTCTAATGTTGAGGTCAGCTGGAGGAGTATAAACAGCATTGGGCTGTACAGTCATGGCCTAAGGTTTTGAGAATGACACAAACATCAATGTCCACAAAGTCTACTGCTTCAGTTTTTATAATGGCAATTTGCATATACTCCAGAATGTTATAAAGAGTGATCAGCTTCACAGCAATTAATTGCAAAGTCAATATTTGCTTAGAAAATGAACTTTATCCCCCAAAAATCATTTCAACTTCATTGCAGCCCTGCCTTAAAAGGATTAGCTAACATCGTTTCAGTGATTGTTCCATT
>BRDA01034195.1:0-10254 GCA_036984385.1 Crenuchus spilurus | reverse complement strand
CACTTTTAAGATTTTTATTTGATTAAAATTTTTAAAACCATGTATCATTTTCATTCCACTTCACAACTATGTGGTACGTTGTGTTGGTCTATCATATAAAATCTCCATAAAATACATTTACGTTTGTGGTTGTAAGGTGACAAAAGGTGAAAAAGTTCAAGGCGTATGAATACTTTCTGGACACATATATATATGTACAGGTAGTCCCCGGGTTACGACGTCGCTTGCATCGTAAACCGAATTTCATGTAAGTCGGAACATACGTAAATACTGTACATAAATAACATACTGTAAGCACTTATCTTATCCTAACACAGTAATTATCAAAAAACACATATAAAATATGTTTAATAATGAAAGGAAACAGCCACGTAACCGTGTATTCTTCCACCGCGCACACCAAACACAAAACAAGGCTTTATACAGTAAATGGGAGATGTGTCATAACCACGAAACATCGCAACTCGGGGACGACGTAACCCGGGGACCACCTGTATGTATGTATGTATGTATGTATATATATATATATATATATATATTGAAAAAGTAAACTCTTTGGTATGTTAGTTTAGTTTCTAGGATAAAATCTTGCAGAGTTGTAAGTATGTAAGTGTTTATACAAAATTTTGGTTTTGTTGTTTTGTCTGCTGACTCCAAAGCGTTAACACCATTAGGCTTGCAGCTCTTATTCTAAAGTAAAAAATAAAAGTTGGACTTCAAATATCTCTTGGCTGATTGAGGTCAAGAGTTTTAAAGGCCTCAGTACAATAATTAACATTTTGTACAATCTGATATCATCACATTAGACACAAATCTATAGGAACTTTCAGATTAGTGAAACAGGTTTCTTCATTTCAGAAGAGTCTTCTTTATTTTCTGTTTAGTTACATCTATGCATGAATTCTTATGTGACATTTTGCAGTATTGGTAATTTTTTCAGTGTATTAAATATCTCCCATTGAAGGCTGCGAGGTATACGGCCAGTTGTGTCACTCTAAATGTCACCTGTTGTAATTGATTAGAACAGAGGAGGCTAAAGCCATATCTAAGCCTAAATAATGCTAGTGGAGTGCATCAGAAGTCATTCAGGTATGTGAGGTTCCTGCAGGAATATTGGTGTGTATGGAAGTGACCTTTTAAAGGGCTTAAATTACATTCCGGATGGTTTAAACGCAGATTATCACGGGAAGTCAACTCTATCAGATGCGCTACTGGAGGTAACATATGATACCTTTCACATTTCAAGTGCATCTGTGCTCTGGAATGTTGCCCTTTGCATTGTGCCAACACTTCATGATGAATGGTATGATAGAAAGGCCCCAAATTATTTATAATATTTTACAGTAATTTGTGCTTTTTTTGTGTTTTTATAATTTTATATATATATATATATATATATATATAAAATTAAAAATGATACTATATCAGCATTACAATTTGATTGGATTTAATTTATTTTATTTGAATTTCTGAATTTTGTTAAATTTGGTATCTGTTGCCCTTTTGCCATAATGTGCACTTGAACAATGGCTAAAAGTTAAAGAGCTTAAAGGAAAGATAATTAAAAAATTATATGTTCACAATGTGCCTTTTTACCCACGATGTTGTCAATCAGCCAAGACACGTTTGAAGGTATGCTTCTATAGTTTAGGGAAATGTTGCTACACTAGAACTCAATAGTCACCAAAATTATCAGGCATTTCCATCAAAATACATCAACTAAAATCACAACCTTTCACAAATCATGTTTCCATTGTAGGTCTCACAAACTAGTCAATTTTTGTACTATAAAAATGAATAAAATGTAACCATCTACAAACACAAGAACTCAGTAGTCACTTAAATAGCACCGTTGTCAAGTGTATCAGTATTTTTATTTACACCGGTACCACAGATTAGTTGATGTGTTTTAGTAGCATCCACCTGAGAGTTTACTGAAAGTTGAACTCCGGTCAATGAAATCTGAACAGTTTAACAGGCTTTTTAAACCTTATTATATGAATGGTCACAATTAATACATTAATTAAATTTAACATGAGTTTGTGAACAGTCATATATATATCCATAAATCTGTTGCTATCCTTTATCTTTCATTATTTACTGTTCGTCAATGTGAACAGTTGTTTTCATCACTTACTGTATCTTTCTATCAATCCTTTTCTACCTACCTATTTTGTTGCCAACTAGTCACGTCTGTCAATCTATCCCTTTTTCTCTACGCTTTAGTATGATGAATACAAACCGTATTTGAAGGAAATGACCCTTTTTGAGTTTTGAAACCAACAAGCAAACACTGTGTGTAGTAATTGTGGGTTTAGGGGTGAAATGTGGAATGTAGAACGGCTGTTAAGAGGGAGGAGAGTGGCCGACCTCAGCTGAATACCTCTCTGCAGAAGAAAAAAGTGTGAATGGAATAAAAAATATAATAATTACTGCTCAAAAAATTAACTTAACCCAACACAAAAGTTATAACTGAGCTCAGTGCCATTTGAGACGGAGAAGATATGATTACCAAATTAGCAGGTTTATTCCAAAAATGGTTAATTGCGCCTCCACTATACTGGTAAATTAGCCTCCACTCTACAGTATATACCATATATAGTCATTCCAGAATATTATGAGTGTAACACTGGTGCCCCATGCCCAATGGATGCCAGAGAGCAACAACAAGTCCGTAGAGTGGTACAATCAATGTGCTACAGTAGATCAAACAACTACTACTTTGCAAAAGCTAAAGATGTCTCAGAAATCTAATGTGACACTGAGATATTTAAAATACATTACATTTAACCTTCACACATAAAGCACTCACTGAAGTTTATGTTTACGTTCACAACAGTTGGCAGACACTCTTATCCAGAGTGATGTTCAACAGTGTTTTGTTTCCATTAAGAGAATCATCTCAGCTAGTACAGAGGTCAGAGTCCAAACTACTCTTCAGTTCAGACACTGATAGAACTAAACCATCACTAATACCTAGAAAGAAGGAAAGATACACAGTTATGTACAATAAGAGCTTTACAATGCATTACAATAAGAGTTTAAACTAGTGCTGCTTAAATGCTCCACAAAGAGATGCTCTTCAGTCTGTGTGTGAAGACTGTTAGGGACTCTGCTGTTAGAACAACCAGTGGGAGTTCGTTCCACCACCTGGGTGCTAGGTGGTCTTGAAGGATGGCGGGTCAAACCAAACTGTTCTAGAAGCTCAATGGGTTTGAGGTGCGGCTCAAGACTTGACTATTGCCATTATGTAGGGAGGTGCTGGTCCATTTCTTGCTTTGTAGACAAGCATCAGGGTTTTGAATCTGATGTGAGCAGCTACAGGAAGCCAGTGAAGTGAACACAACAGTGGAGTGACGTGAGAGAACTTGAGCTGACTGAAGTCCAGATAATAATCTTGTATCTTTATCTAACTACATCAGAGACTTCTGTTTTGAGTTCTTTGAGTAAAATTCTTTAAATTCCTCAGAGAACCACCCTTTAAACAAGAGTCCCTGGAAGCTCTGCTATTGTGCCAATTGGAGGCTCTTCTATGGTATTTAGAGTGTACATCAAATAGATGCAAATGCAAAGTAAAGTAATGCAGAACAAGTGTTTTATGGTTTGTAATATGATAACTCAAGTTTACAGTTTACTGCTGAACATAATAAGTAGTTGTTTTAGATTTTATTTGTCCAAAAATATTGTTTTCAGGCTGCACAGCACTAAAGGGTCTTTATGTTGGTTCATCTTACAACTTAGCGGTCACTCTTCAGCAAAACCAAAACTAAGTGCTCAGTTCTGTTTCTTTGGGACTTTTTCAAAGGTCATTGAAGGATTGAATAGCAATGAAAGCCTATAACACATTTTCCCACTGAAGTGTTGGCACATGGGATATTTGAAGCAAACTATTTTAATTGAAAGAACAAAATAAGCAAAAATTAAGGCTAAAGAAAGAAGAGGGTTTCATCTTTCATATATTTCCCTTTTGTGTATTTCTTAGAAAATGTAAAAGTTAGGAATATCTGAATATAAGAAACAGGTGTTTAATGACACATATTCACTGAAATCATGTTCATAAGAGCCAGTAAATGTTAATTAATTAACAGAGTTTGCATAGTACAAAGTAAGCAATATTTACAGAATTAGAATATGGTGAAATGTAAATAGTTGTTAATAATTTAATTAAAAAAGGAAAAATTGTCATATTTTGACAACGTTACTGTGCAAGCCTTTTTTGTTTTTTTCTGATGATCAGTATGGTTTATAGCTCATGAATACTCAATTTCTGCTAATTTGATTACTGAATAAATTACTATTCAATCTGTTTCAACAGTGTCACCAAATCTCTCTCTCTCTCTCTCTCTCTCTCTCTCTCTCTCTCTCTCTCTCTCTCTCTCTCTCTCTCTCTGTCTCTCTCCTCTCTCTCTCTCTCTCTGTCTCTCTCCTCTCTCTCTCCCTCTGTCTCTCCTCTCTCTCTCTCTCTTTCTCTCTCTCTCTCTCTTTGTCTCTCTTTCTCTTTCTCTCTCTCTCTTTCTCTCTCTCTCTTTCTCTCTCTCTCTCTCTCTCTCTCTCTCTCCCCAGCATGCAACTTATATTAAGATCATGAACATGGACATCTTTTGACCGTTGCTTCACACTCTCTCACACACACTTTTGCCCCCACTTGCCCCATTCTAAATGGAAAATCGTCTCGGACAGGCTGTAACTTTCCACCTCAGATACTTTAAAAGTGGCTATAAAAGTTTATACACAGTCGTTGATGCTGGGAACATTTGTTTTCCATTGTAAAAATCACTGCAATAGATGACACGAAACCAAGCTTTTTGCCTTCATCTAAAAAAAGTTAATTCGATTTGGAATTATTAGCTGCTGTAACAAGAGCTATTTTTTGATTTTGACTCATCTAGGATCACTTTTATGCACCACAAGAACATCGAGAAGCTAGTCTCAGATTAGCATTGCAGTCAAACACTGCTGCTAACAGTGCTAAGACGCTAACTCACTAGCAGAAATGCAACTGTGGTCAATAAAATATTTTCTTCACACCATGTAAAGGACAGCTGCTGTGTACAAATGATATAGAAAAAAATGGAGTAATGGAAAATATGACTGCAATGATATGAGTCTTTCAAAGGATTAGCCATAAGTGATTTTCAATCCCATCTGCTAATTTTATGATTTTGGGTGAATACAACAATAATAATCCAAATATTTTATCCAGTGCAACACAGTTCCTTTAATTGTATTGTACTGGGATTAATATACAAAGTACTGCAAGACATAAAAAATAGAATATTGTGAAAAAATTGTGTTCATAATTTTATTCAAAAATGTAAACTGTTGTATATTAGAGGTGCATGTCAAAAAACTAGAATATAATTAAAAAGTTAATTTATTTCTAAACCCCATAGAGAATCTATGAGCTCTTGTCAAGAGGAAGATGAGAGACACCAGACCCAACAATGTACTCAGCTCTCAACTCAACTCAGCTTTATTTATAAAGCACTTTAAAACAGCACCAGCTGACACAAAGTGTTGTACACCAGATATATTACAATAAGACAATTAAAACAGTTGAGACAATAAAGTACTAAAACGAAAATAAATATTTTATATAACTACCAAATAATAAATAAATAAAAACAGAAGGTACAATCTTAGGTTACATTAAAAGCCAGTGAATAAAAATGGGTTTTAAGATTAGTTTTAAAAACTGTCAAAGAAGACGCCTGTCTAATATGCACAGGTAAATCGTTCCATAATTAAATAAAATGTAGACGAGCTGAAGGCCGCTATCAAAGCAACCTGGGCTTCTATACCACTTCACCAGTGCCACAGGCTGATCACCTCCATGCCACACCACACTGATGCAGTAATTCATGTAAAAGGAGCCTGAGTGTATATACTGTAGTCTTATATAATATTCTGTTTTGAGACTTTTGGGTTTTCATTGGCTGTCGGCCATAATCACCAACAGTAAAATAAATCAACATTTGAAATGGATCATTTTGTGTAATAAATCTATATAATATATGAGTTTCACTTTTTGAATTGAATTACTGAAATAAATTAATTTTTCATTGATATTCTAATTTATTGAGATGCTCATTAAACAATTCAGATTGTTTTACATTTTGATATCAAACCATCATAAAACATGCAATGGAGCAAGATCTCATGCATCACAAAAAGTAGCAAAAGTGAAACTAAAAGTGAAGCTAAACTCTACACACACCACTGAGGTATACAGTGTCCAATAGCATTGCAGAAATCAATTCCCCAAATCTCCCCTCAGCCAGAGCAAGTTTTTTTTTCTCTTTAAATCATTACTCAAAGACTCACACACTGGATTTCAGAGCTTGTCGCTTGTAGTTTTTACCCTAATTTTAGATAGCATAACATGTGAGTAACCCAAAAGTGAAAGCTATCACTCAAATATCACTCAGATGATTACAAATCTAGCTATTACATCCAATCCCATTTTATTTCTATCTGATTATATGTGCACTGTAAACCACAAAACGTAGGCCGACCATGTAACTTATGCTAATCTCAACTTAGCGTAACGTCCATCAAGAGCATAAATGAGACAGAGAGCATTCAAATGACATTGATCCACCTTAAAGGAATCTAAATACTGGTGCTTTTGGAAAACAAACCTCGTATTTGAATAAATCATGCAAATCCGTCTTTTAGTTTGGTGAAGGATTCATGTGGGATCTAGAAAACAAACAGTACTCGCCGCTATCTGTGCACCAAGTGTAGCCACGGACTCTATTTGCTGTGAGGCTTAGTATAATAAGAGCATTTGGTAGGTAAATGTCACATTGGGCATTTTAAGGTGTAATAATGGCTGTAGACTGGATGGTTCTGTGGTCGCTCTAGCCTAAAACCTACTCTTATTTCAGACACTGACGTTGCTTTTGCCACACAAAGGTGTTATTCAGGTTGGACAGATGCCTTCCTATTATTACTGTTATTTCAGTGTCTCACAATTTCTGTCTGTCTGTAGACATGTTTCTCTTTTTTTGACAGCGTTGAGTTACTCGCTTCCATGGCAATGCCATTCAGAGCTACTGCATAGACAGCAGGGCTTACTAACACTTACATCTCTAGACACGCAAAGCTCTTTGACAAACTCCACCAATGGTCAGCATCCACCTGGACGATGTGATGGCAGCCAATGTGAGCTATTAGACAGATTAGAGAGACTAAGCCAGTTTTTGAAGATGATGATGATTAGGAGGGGGAAATTTAGCCAGGACATCAGAATAACACATATGACCTCAGAGAACCAGGACCTCATCCGAAAGACAGTATACAGTACAGAGCTGGCCACATAGGTTGCCATTGTTGTCCCAACAACACCACTTCTAGCAACCAGACATGGTGTTCCTTTGAGGTCTCCCATCCAAGTACTAACCAGGCCCAGACCTGCTTAACTTTAGTGGATTTGAATGATAGGTTGTGGAAGTATTATGGCTGCTGGACAGATGATCTATATAGCTGGTTATAAACAAATAAGGGCCCAACTAGGGCAAAAAATTCTGATAACCAGCACATAATTCGGTGGTGTTGTGGCATGTTACTCCAATGCTAGATGTCAGGGTAGCATTGTTTTGTTATTTCATCAATGTTCCTCATTGGCTCAGCCATCTACATTTTCTTCGGTGTTGTGAGTAACCACCAGGGCCCACAAACCATTTGTGCTTAGTGCTCCCGCATGCCTAGCACCGTTAATGTACAGTTGCAATACGTAGCAAAATTCAATTGCAATTAAAAGTTAGCCATTCCATACAAATCTTCTTCTTTACTTAAATTCTTTTGTTTATTTACTTGCGTGCTTTGGGTTATTGTTTATTGCATCAATCAGCATGAATCAAGCATCAGTCATCAATCGTGGACCACCGATCTTACATTCTGCTGTAGGAGCAAAGCAAAGGAGCAAAGTAACCCCAAAGCATCATGCTCCCTCCACCATGCTTCACAGCTGGAATAAGGGTTTGGTTGGTGTGCACTGTTCTTTTTCCTACAAACAAAATGATGCTTCACTTTAATCTTGTCTGTCCATAGACTGTTGTGGGACATTGTGGGACATCCAGATGGTCTTCAACAAATTTCAGAAAGAGCAACAATTTTATTTATTTATTTGTTTTGAACAGCTGCAACTTCCTTTTTGGTGTCCTTCCATGATTCTTGTCCAGTGTTTCTCTAATAACTGACAACATGAGCAAAGGTTTTGCAGTTTGTAGAGTCTTCTGTAGGAACGGAATCTATTATTTACATTGTGCAGCTCTGCAGCTCCGTCTGTACATAGCTATATCTTTCTCTCTGTCTGTTTCCCTCTGCCTCTCTGTCTCTCCCTCTCTGTAATGTGTAAGTGTTGTAATGAGTGGAGGTGAGGTTGCCAGAGCACACTCCATATATTTATATTAGACACGGTGATGCTGTGGACATCGGCCTCCAGTCTGCTTGGCTATTTCCGGCCTCTGTAATGGCTTCTCATTAGCTGCAGTATTAGCTTGAGTAATAGAATTGCCAGAGAAAAGACACATACCTGCCTCCACACACCACCATACACATGCAGGGCTGAGTGGTTAACTCGTAATGGCTCTCATGCTTGACTGCAGCTGGAGCACACCATATAATGCCCTCTATTAACTGTAGTCTTTTTTGTGATTTTAACCCAAATATTGAAAGAAAATTAGTTATCTATCCATTATCTTACCCCCTCACCGGGCACAGGGCAGGGCATTACACACACAGGGCACCAATCTACATAATTACATATGTAATGAATTACAGTGAAAAGTACAGAATGACCTGTGTGTGTGTGTGTGTGTGTATAGTATCAAATAGCATGATTGTATGAATTACTTGACTTATAAACTTATATGGGAGGTTAATTAGACCCAGGTCCAGTACTGAACTAGGTGTCTGTCATTATGAGAAGGGAAAAGGTGGATCAGTGCATCTCTACTTTTAATAGTTAAGTAATGCCATGAGTTAGATACATGGATTTAGTGTAAAAGGGATAAACATCTTAGAAATAAACAAGCCTCATAAATGAATGCAGAAACTCTATTAAATTCTTAATGTGGCAGTCACTGCGGGCCAGTAGCATTGAGTTTTTGGAGGCTATACAAAATTCCACATATCATATATGGGACTTCTGCTGTTATCATTTCTTTTATCATCTCTCTCTCTCTCTATGATGAACTGTTGATGTTCTTGAAGTCATTACTATGCTCCTGTAGAGCTACTGTTGGTTCAACCAGGAAAGAGAGTGAAAGATTGGGACGGAAATTCTTCCAGGCTTTCATTAGTGTGTTTGTGTGTGTGTGTGTGTGTGTGTGTGTGTGTGTGTGTGTGTGATTTATGACTAAACGTGAGTGGGCCCATACACCATATGTGACTTACTCAATTTTCCAGTGAATATCTGCTTTGTGCTTCTTATGTACTTCTGTTTTATATTAGCAAACATATTATTTCATTAAAAAACATACAGTTTCCCTGCGTACACAAAATGTAGTCAATCAACCAATACATGGTTGGTGTTTTAAAGTTGCTTCTTTTTTACTGGAGCTATGAGACTAATGTAGCTAACATGTAATGTACACAGTAAATTTGCCCGTGTCAAATCAACACTATTAGATTTAAATTAACACTGAGGGTGTCAAAATGTAACACTCTCAGTGTTAATGTAACTCTAGTAGTTTTGATTTAACACTGGCAGATTTACTGTGTAGGGTGACCAGATCTGAGGTGATGAAAAAGAGGAGTCCTTTGTGGGGAAGCCGGGAAGTTGGGGGCATATAATGTATTACATGTTCAAATACATTTTTTTTGGTACTTGAACACAAATTGTATTATTATTAATTATTAATAAATATTGACAAATTATTATTTATATTTTATTAATAATTACTAGTTACTATTAATAATATACTAATAATAACTATTAAATATTATAATGAATAATAAAGTAATAAAAATGTATATTAATCATTAATAAAATATTAATACATTATTACATATTATTAATAAATAATAAACTGTTAAAAGCATGTAGTATAAAATTATCTCCCAGTCCATTTCAGTCAACTTCACTTCAGCTCATTATCACCAGTGTTACACATGTGTTTGGATTGTATGGTCAATAGATCTTATTTACACAGAATTACAGTGAGGAAAATAAGTATTTGAACACTCTGCGAATTTGCAAGTTCTCCCACTTAGAAATCATGGAGGGGTCTGAAATGTTCATCTTAG
>BRDA01034194.1:0-13672 GCA_036984385.1 Crenuchus spilurus | reverse complement strand
TGAGTTGCTAAGAACTCTTTTATATTTCCTCACTGATGCTTAACCCTTTAATCTCTAAGCGGGTTCACAATTCAGTTCCTCTCCACCTAGTCTTAACCCTCAGGAAGAGTGATCAGATCACACGGCTGGTTCACAGTCACATTGAGCACTGCTGAAAACGTTCACAGTGTTGACTTTAAACTCTATTCGAGTTTTAGTTTGATTGTAATAGTTCAAGCAGATATGATCATTTAAATCAAAAATCATATTTACAGTAAAAATAGAGGTAGGAGTGGCGAGATGCTCACAAGGAAGCCGCATAATGCAGCCAACACCGCCACCAACTGGACAAACAGAACCTCACACCTGCTTTTTGTTGTAAGTAGTTGTATACAGATTCAACTTATCTTCATTTTCACCATTATACGTATGTTCACACTCACAAGGTGTTTTGTACACACTTAACCCATTCATGCGGTGGGCAGCCCCCACTCACTGCACCCGGGGAACAGTTTGGGGTTAGGTGCCTTGCTCAATGGCACATCAGTCATGACCTGCTTGCGACCACTGGCTCACAAGATTGGATCTGTAAGCACCAGGTCATGTCTGTCCCCATGTTACATCATGTTTTGCTGAAAGATACTGAACATTGTGCTTTCTACATCCACTGATCTGAAAAAAATTTGTTTTCACACTGCAAATGGACCAAACCGTGGTTCAGTTGATCAGGGTCCTTTAGTCCAGACCATGCTGGTCACACCTGGAGGTCAACCGTGGTCTGGTGGTTATGGATCTGGTCTTGTGACCAAAATATCGTCAGTTCAATCTGAACTGACTGAAGTGCCCTTGAGCAAGGCAGTTAACCCCCAACTTCTCCCCGGCCACTGTGAATAGGGCTGCCCACCACTTTGGGCACATGTTCTCACAGCCTATCCAGCAGGCCACCAACGTTAATTTTTGGTTGAATGTTGGTCATGAAGTCTAATGACAAAAAATTTACATCTGGATGACATCTAATACCATATAATAACATCCTGTGCCTGCTGGGCACTGTGTTCACTAGTGTGTGTGTTTCAATTCCCAGTATGTGCAGTCACATTGGCAAACATTGAATGTAATCTAAAACAGCTATTTTGGGTCAGGCCAAACTAAATCATTTCAAAGGTCTGGACTAAACAGGTAGGTGTGACAGCACCTTGATTCATATTTTCTGACACTCAATAGGCATCCATCTATGGGCGCAGAGGCAGTAAATTGGCCTCACAATTGGAGGGTTTTCAAACGCAGTGTGTGAACTGGTCAACGACACTAACGTCAGGCAGAATTTTGCACAGAATAAGTTTTTGAACTGCCAAGACATGCTGCAAGTCCAAAATTGTGCAGCTTTAGCTTAGAGACGTTTTCCTGTCATAGTGATTAATACAAAAATGATTTCTGCTATTTGTGACTATTGAGTCCTAGTGTTAGCAATATTAGCCTTGCAGGTCCAGTTCAGAACTAAAGAAGCAACATTAGCTCCTTGCTGGTTGATTATGTGTAGAGTAAGTTGAAAATTCGGTAAGCCGGACTTCCATTCTGTTCAGTTTTAGGTGTTAACAGGATTTGGATGATGTTACTTTTTTCCGGCCTTACAGTATGCCTTGTTTTATGATCACCCAACACATAGATGCTCAGGAGGCCATGCTTCATATGAAACATTAAAAGATTTCATTTCGTGAGGGCGTTTAACTTCGAAGCTCTCCACGCAGCTCGCTGTTCATCTTTAGGCTGTAAATCAAGTAGCCAGTGACATTCAGAAGCTGTCACAGGACGTGTGAGACGTGTAAAAGGGTCAGCGGCATCACGCAATGCTCCATAAATTACAGCCCGGGCTGCTTTAATCACTGCTATCCTAACGGGACGGAACGACCTCACGTGACCTTTGCGTGATTAAAATGCAAAAATAAATAAATAAATAACGAGCAACCTGTTGCAGTTTACATATTGATCGGCCTTGATTCCTGTGTGCATCCACCTCCTCCTTCACCTCGCTCCTACAGTCAGTCACCGCGGTGCGCAGTGACAGGCTTGCTGCTAGCCTTTTTTTTCATTAGTTTTCATCTCTTTGACCTAGAATGGCAGGGAACCTGGGCGTGAATGTGCTAGACGGCGGTGTCACTGGCTCTTAGAACCCTCGCTTCACGCCTGACTCCCACACATCAGCACAGCAGTGACAGGCACAGGAGTTCAGCCCAAGGGTTCTGTTTACTCTCCATGTCTTACTGTGATTGAAAGTAAGCAAGTCTGCCTGTTTTGTCTTTTATGCACCAATTATGAGCATGCATGTGGTGTTAATTGACCGATCCATGTCCCAACACAGCACAAATGTGCTCTTTTGTGGCAGCCATTGACATTCACTGTCATTGCTTGACAAGATCAGATGCTGTTGTGCTGTTGCAGTTCATCAAACCTAGGCAGGGGTGTGTTTCCCCAAAGCATCATTGAACTACCACGGTTAAATGATAGAGAGACTAACAAAGCAGAACACTCTCTCTCCAAGGCCACTATGGTGGTTCTTCAACAGTGCTTTTGGGAAACGCTCTCCAGATTGGAAAACAACACATTTGCCACCACAATATACATATATTGGGGAAGTTAGTGAAAAATGTCCTCTAAAACTGTAATAGGATTACTCCTAGAAATACTTCTGAGAAAAGCTCATTTCATTTCTTAAATACTTTACTCTATAAGAACTTAATCAATGTGCTCAAATACATATCTGAACAAAACAATCAGGTCTTTTTGATTAAAATGAACAGTTTACACTCTATGACCACATAGGTATCTAGTCTTCCACAGTTCATACTTTGAGATCCACAGTGATGAATTTCTTATATTCACAGTCCTATGAGCATGCATTAACAGTGCCAGTGCAGTTAACCCCCTGGAGTCTGAGGGTATTTCCAACTCTGATGTAGTCTGATATGCCTTCACCTTTTTACAAACTACACCCATCTAAAATTATTTTCTCCAAAGTGTTACACAGGCTTTTGTTCAGCACAAACTCAGCAACAATAGTGTCAAAACAGTAAGAGAGTCATAAATCTATATTCTGATTAAATCTGCTCTAAACTTAGACTTTCCAAAAACCTATTTTCAGATGTGCTGATATATTGTGAAAAAACACTCTAACCATTTCTAGCCAAGACTTTTGATCTCAGAACTGAATAAACTGAGGTGTTGGCTACACACTGCTCATTACAGTTTTTAGACATTGTGTGTGGTTTTATTTCTAAAGCTTAACTAATGTGAGGCGACCATGGTCTAACTCAAGCTGAACAATGTGTCACTTCTTATTTATGCTCCTCTCACAAGAATCTGAACATATCTTTCAATTCAAGCTATATATATTTGAAAAGTAGGCCCTTTAAAGTTTTTTGAGTATATTTTGTTTTGTTTCTAGGATAGTTATATAAGTGTTTTTTCTGGAATTTGGTCAATATACCACTTATAGGAGCACTGACTCCAGTGGGTTAAGTACAACCTTAGTCACTGGGGAGGTTGATATGGATCTGTAATGTAGGTGTGTAGTTGGTATGATTGTTGATGTAGTAGGTAGAGTCTAAATGGATATATTGACAATAAGCATGCATTAACAGTGCCAGTTGGGGTACAGTCACAATGTAGAGCTACAGTTACTGAAATGTTAGGTCAGTGAAATTAGCATGGTGGGTGGTCACTGTTCAGTGGAGGTGTCTTTGGCTTATTTATAAATGGTGGAGGTAACCTGATGACTCCTGATGATTAAGTGGATTTTTTTTTTCATCTTGTTCTGTATATTTTTATTTGAAGACTTCTTAGTTGGGTAGCATAAGTAACAGAATTCTTTTGACATAATGTAATAACGTAATGTGTTTGGCTTCAGCAGCACAATGACTTACAGTTGAAAGTTAGGTGCCTTGCTCAAGGGCACTTCAGTCATGACCTGCCCAGGGATCAAACCGGCAACCTTCCAGTCAGAAGACCAGATCCCTATGCCCATGTCCATGCCTATTACTTTATGTTACAAAACTAATCACAGTAGAATTACACATTAACATGAACTCTGACTGTATACTATTTTTCTTTCTTTAGGCTGAATACAGAAATGTCTCTAAAGCTTCTTATTACAACAGAACACATTTGTTTGCATGAATTGGTCAAAACAACTTCTGTATTTTATAGCAATATGCCCTAAAGGAAAGTTATAAATAGCTATTTCTTTGGTTCTTTTTTCGGCAACATTTCTCAAAACAAGTCCTAAAAGGTTGTTTTGTTCCCAGTAAAAGTTAAAAATGGAAGCTTTTAGTTTTAATGCTAATCTCAGAGTCTGAAACCTCATCATTTAAAAAACACTTAATACTAGCATTTTGAAGAAGATCCAATGGAACATTTTTAAGGCGTATGGTTTACTGCCAGCTCTTCTGACCTAAGGCTTCAGCGGTGGAATAAGTAAATAAAAAACTACAGCAAATAAAGCATCTTTCGGTGACACTCAGCTCTATAATCTCTGCATGAGATAGCGCTGGCGGTGAAAATAGAAAGGCTATGATCTGTTTCTTCTCCATCTTCCACCGTGACACGTTTAAGTCAAAGCGGCTTTACGGTGACCTTTCTTAAAGGGGTGATGTGTCTGCTGTTCCCCTTGCACCCTCTTGAACTTCTTCAAGCTTTTTGGTGTTTCACAACTCCACAATAAAAGAAGACCAGTTTTGGGTGTCCTTTGAAGTGCAGGGAAGGTTATTCTGGCTTTTTGAGTAGCCTTTGTGTCGCTGCCTCATTAGAGACTTCTCAAAAATGGAGCAGTTGATGAATTCATTCTCAGCAACATTGTATCAACATTAACAGTGCAGCTTACAGAAGTCAGGAACGAAACTGGCGTTAATGTCACTTCAAAGAGAGTCTGCAAAATTACTAATCTTGTTCCTGTTTGTCTGTCCAGGACTGCTTCTCAGCAGGTAAATTTTATATCCTTTAGAAAAAAAATAATCACTTCGACTGCATGATCCCCCCCCACTAACCCCGCTCAAATAATCCTTCCCAAAATCTCCTCTTTGAAAAGTTTTAGCACCGAATTTCAGTCAGCAATTAATTAGTATGACCACGAAGGTCTATCCAGTGTGTGTAGGTGTACACTGAGCTGGAAAGATGAAGGGAAAGAAGATTTATTAATATTCTATTCCATGATTTTCATGACTCCTGCAGCTCCTGCTCATTAGTGGTCAGAGATTAATTGAAAAAACAGCCCAGTCAAACACAAGTGTTAACACCTACTTTCATAGCAAGATCATTTTTGAAATTCTTCTACGTGCACTTTCAGACATGTTACAGAAGGGTTTTGCCTGTGATTTGACAGATATTGGAAAAGACCTGAAGGTTAATGGAATGACTACAGCTTGTGGTGCAAAGGACATCCAAGCAGACTTAAACAGGAGCAAACTTCAGTTCATCTGTAAATCATCAGCAAGGTGATGTTCCACTAAGAAGTACTTTAATTAGCAGCAGAACTTGTGGAAAGGTTATTAAAGATGCATAAACACATCACAGAACATGGCATTCTGTTCATTTAAAGTCTGATTATGCATTCTACATTTGTAAATTACACAGTCAGCAGCTCAGAAAGCAGTGCTAACATTAACTGGTTCAACCTAGCTTCATACTAAATGAGCTGAAACTGGTAAACTGCTGCATTCACTTCACCGGCTTCCTGTAGCTGCTCGAATCAGATTTAAAACCCTGATGCTCATCTACAAAGCAAATAATGTAGCAGCCCCTCCCTAAATATTGGCAATGATCAAGTCTCGAGCTGCACCTTGAGTTCTTCAAGCTTCTAGTACAATTTGGCTTGACCCACCATTCTTCAAGACACAGTGAAGACTAGCATCATGACTCTTCTCTGTCCTGGCACCCAGGTGGTGTAACAAACTCCCACTAGTTGTTCAAACAGCAGAGTCCCTCACAGTCTTCAGACTGGGGAGCATCTCTTTGTGGAGCACTGAAGCAGCACTAGTTTAAACACTTATTGAAATGCATTGTAAAGCTCTTATATTGTGTATAATTGTGTGTCTTTCCTTCTTTCTAGGTATTAGTGATGGTTTAGTTCTAACAGTGTCTGAATTGAAGAGTAGTTTGGATTCTAACCTGTCTGTAGTAGCTGAGATAATTATCTTAATGTAAACAAAGCACTGTTGTACATCACTCTGGGTAAGGGTGTGTGTCAAATGATGTAAATGGAAATATAAATGTGAACAATACTGATGGTAGGGTAGCATGTTTTTTTTTTTTTTTTTTCAGAAAATGTGTCAACATTTGTGACACAGTAGAGCCTAATTTAGTCTAATCCATTTGTACCAGTGTGGCACACACTAACACACCACCACCACATCAATGTCACTGCAGTGCTGGAAACGAGTCACACAAAAAATACCAACTCTGTGAGGGTCCTGATTATTGAAGAACAGGGTGAAAGGAAGCTAACAAAGACAAACAGATGGGCTACAGGCTGTAATTGTAGAACTACAAAGTGCACCTATATGGTCAGTGGAGCTCAGTGGACAATGAGTGATACAAGTCATGTATACTTAAATTGAAATATATCCATTTTTGTATTTCATGTAAGTAAGCCTGCAGATCTGTAGATGTCCTTACTAGAGAGCAGTCTAGAGTTGTCTAGACAGGACATGGTGAAGGGCTGAATCATTCAGGGCACGGCGTCTGTGAGTTTATAGTGCCACTGTTTGTACTGAATAGGACACCAGCAAGCATGTTCACTTCTGAGTGTAACTGCTCTGTTTCATTCTCCACCTTGGCTGGTTAGAAGAGACAGAGGTGTGAGTTATCATGCTGATTAATGCAGCTGCATTTGAGTTAACCTGGGAAAAGGAAGCACACGGCGAGCACGTCTGAAAGCATTTTGGATTCCTCGCACAAACTAATAAGGGCCCGTTCTCTCCGCAGGTGCTGATGGTACACTCTCAGAGATTGGGAGCCCTGCTGGCTTTTAAGAGCCAGATATCTGGACAGACGTCTCAGCGGAATCCATTTAGTTGCCTTGATGAGACGACATTTGCATCAGGTAGAGGAACACAGCCTCTGAATTATATAACGCCCGCGAGTGAATGTATAATCATTTCTGAAGCCTGTGACAACCAGGAGCAGCTTTCTAGCTGCGTATCTGTGTAGTTTTGACAGGGTATTAATTGGTGTACAGTGTGTTTGGGTGAGTGCTAGGCAACCCAGCGCTCTGTATTATCTGATGCTATAGCCGTTGCGCAACAGCAGCCATTATGAATTGCAGCTCATAGTTGCAATGCATGCATCTCTAGGGACCAAACATTCTGCTTGACTTTTGAAGGCTCTGAATGTCTGTAATGAGAGGAAAACAGACGACTTAGCGAACGTGGTGCTATCATTAGGAGCCCATTAGAAAGGAATGTGCCTTCATGTCCCCACGCCACACAGACTGGCCATTCAACCCTAAGAGCTGGCAAACAAACACCCGTTAAAGTCCTCATCTCTGGAGGATACTGCTACGCTAGTGACTCACACTGAGAATCCGCAGAGTTTCCGTAATCACAGTTTACTTTGTGATAATGCCTGCCTATCTCAGAGGATGACTCATAGCAATGCACTAAAGCCATGCAGTCATACACCCTTGGCTTAAGATTATGACATGATGGGATGTTTCATTACAGTGGCCAAATCCTTTCAGGTACATATTCATACTCCCACAGACTTTTGCTAGTATTTCATTTAAAAAATAGCAGACACATGCATGGGCTATTTAACCCTATAATGCCAAGTGTTTCATATTTGATATATAGTTGAGTTGTTAAGAGCTCTTCATCATCATTGTAATAATTAAAAGATACATGTTCTGATATCATTCATGCAGTTTGGGAACCTTTTAGAATTTTCTATATTTCTGCATAAATATGACCTAAAATATCAGATTATCACACAAGTCCTAAAAACTATTTAAACAAATGACAATACTTGGTCATTAATTTGAGGAAAATGATCCAATGTGACATATTAAGGACAAATTCACTTCCATGTTTTTGAACTGTGGTAGGAAACCCAGTGGGGAGCACACATGGGATGAGAACATGGAAACTCCACCCAGATGGGGACTCGAACCCAAAACCCCAGTGCAGAGAGGCAAGAGTGCCAACTACCAAACCTCCATGCCACCTTACTCATTATAACAGCATTGCAAATGTATGCGGGATTAAGCAATGTGGATCAGCTGTAGCATTAAAACCAGTTTGCAAATAAGGCATATATGTGACCCTGCCAGGGAAAACCAGGTCAACGTCATTCTTTTTTTTTCAAAATTAGTTTTTTTCAAAACAACTTTTTTGTGAATTTAAGTTTCAATTTTTGAGGGTTTTTGATCAAAATATGTACTCTGATAGATATCTGAGACTGTTATCTTTTATTTACAGCAATAATACAGAGTGGCTAAGTTTTGTAGCTAATGTGAGTGACACGATATTGATACAATATCTCAATAAGTTGCCCAGTGACTTTGGCCTGGTTTTCCCTGGCGGTGTCACATATGTCCTTGGTGTACCACCAACCCAATGAGCTGTGAACTCTCCAAGACCTCTGAAGGTGGTATCTGGCATCAATATGTTAGCAGCTTATCCTTTGCACTCTGTAAGTTGTAAAGTGGAGCCATCATGGATTAGACTTGCTGTTTGATAGGATTGAGATCGGATAGATTGGAGAGTAATTGGTAAGTTGTGAAACATGATAGCGGCATGGGACTTTGCAAGGTTTTTTAAATGGTTTTCCATCACCGAGAACTTGTTGTTTATGGTCCTTTAAACAATCTTTTAAATGATTGTGTATAACATCAACAGGGGCCACATGTTACAAGTATCAATAAAGGTACACTCTACAGAGAAGACTAGGTGGTTTAGCCGTGTTTTTCATTATGGCATTACCTTGAAAAAAGTAAATGATGTTCATACCCTCCAGCCCTCACAAGGTCATCAGTCAGTTTAGCAGACGAAAGACGTCACTGTCCAATTACACCATATGAATGGAAGTCGCAGAGGGGTCAGTGGGCATATGACCCAGGCCTGGCCTCTTGTCCTTTGGAGTCACGTGACAAGGTCAACTTAAACAATGCTACAAAAGAAAGGGCAAAGGATGCTCTGACCATCAAAGCTTGCTCTTTTCTGAACGTAAACCCACCAACAAATCTAGGAAAAATCACGTGTATGCTTGCAGAGGGAGCCATGTCTCTGAAGACTCTATCTCCATGTTCAAATGAGCCATTAAAGCCTTTCTAGTTTGTTGTGATGGAAATTAATCTGTGTTGAAAGGAAGAGAGCACTGCTTCTGCTTGCATTTCTGGGCCCAGAAGTGTCTAATCACCCAAGACTCTTTCTGCCAAATGCTCAGATCTCCCCCCCCTTTTATTATTTGCCTTTTTTCCAGCATTCATCAGCGCTAATTGCGGCTTGCTAATTGGGTGAAGCATCCACTTTGGAACCTTGATAGTCCTTTTAAAAATATTTGTTTTTAATGAATGGATGGGACACAGACAAAACACGAAGATGATAATGATCGTGATCCTGGCTCGTAAATACTGAGTCATGGAATGCATTATTTATTATGATGGTAATGTAATAACGTTATACAGTGGTGCTTTCAGACTTAAATCTGATTCATGAGCATATTTGAGGCTTAAGGTGAACCATCCTGCTTGGATTTGGGGTTAAATCTCAGCTGAGTCATATACTTTCAATAGCACGGGATTCTAAATGAACAGGTTAATGGGTTCACGATATGGCAAAGCTCATCAGTGCTTACCTAAGCCAGTACTATGTCACTCATTCATTTGAATTCTTGGCTAATCACGAGTTACTACTCAAGATTAAAAGGTGGCATTTTTTTTCTGATCTATAAATTGCAGGTGACGATGCATCAATGTCATCATCCTTCCTCCCTACCACCACTAGGTTGGTCCCGGTCCTGTTGACCAGAGGGGTGGCTCCGTCCATCTATGTGGCAGTATCTGCTCTAGACCAAATGCTGTAGGCCTGGGTGGGGGTGGGGCCTACGCTAAAGACCCCATTAATTAATCTCTCTGCTATCATCCTTTTCCTGAGTTTTTATGGCAGAAATATACTTCATTTTAATATATAGCCTTTATTGTGGTGGTGGGAATAGACTGAAATACAAATATCTCCACTGACCATATAGGCACACTTTGTAGTTCTACAATTACAGAGTGTAGACCATCTGTTTGTCGTTATTAGCCTTTTTTCACCCTGTTCTTCAATGACCAGGACCCCCACAGAGTGGGTGGAGCACTGCAGTGACACTGATGTGGTGGTGGTGTGTTAGTGTGTGAGCTGTTGGAGATGTTAAACACTGTATCCCTTCATTTTCCAATCTATTAGACACACCTACCTTTTTGGTCCAGATGTAAAGTCAGAGACAGTAGCTCAGAGGTGTGTGTTGGTCCTCTAGTCCTTGATTGGTGATGTTGTTGGCTGGTTGGTGCATTTTCACTTGTCTGCTATATCTGCTCCAACACACCACCACCACATCAATGTTACTCCCAAATATGGGGGTCCTAATCAATGAAGAACAGGGTAAAAGGAGGCTAATAAAGTATACAGACAAACAGATAGACTACAGTCTGTACTTGTAGAACTACAAAGTGCATCTATATGGTAAAATTCATGAATTTAGATACAAGTAGGTGGTTTTACTGAATTGGCAAGTAGGTGTATGTCATTTTAGACTTGAATAAACAGTGCTCACTCTTTCCTTTCTTTCCGTATGCTCTATACTTAACTACAGACGCTTCAAACACAGCGCTTTCTCACCCGCCCATTGCCCCCTGGCAAAGGCAGGCTTTGATGCTGTGACATTGCTTTTAATTTTGACGTGCTCTGCGCTGCGGTTCACCTTTGGACTTATCAAGAAAACACAAGGCACCAAATATGATGAGACTTGCCTAGTCGTTCGCCTCAGTCTACATGCAAAGGTCATTGCTGCTTTGTGGAGGGTTGTGCTCAGATCTCACGTTTGGCTCTGAATTACGATGAGGTGAAAAGGCGTGGTGACCCGTCATTATGAACACAGCCTCGGTACGTTAGGTTAAGAAGCATCATATGTCTGAAGGTAATTTAGCAGCAATGGATAATCCAGGATTTTGGGCATTCCCAAGATAAACATAAGAAAATATTGCATGAGACATGAAAAGCAGGTTGGGACATACTTGCCATCCTGATTTTAACAACATTAGTAATAATCACTGGAGACATGATCTGATATAAAATTTTACACTACCTCAGTACAGTACATCATCAAGGGTGAGCTGGAATTCTCTTACGTTTAATGATTGATTTGGGACTACTTGACCTTTAAGGGTTTGATGTATCTATGCGACTATCTGGTGCTGCATAACAATGTCCTAGACGTCAGCTACTGGCGGACTCTAAGAGCAATGCTAGCTTGAGTTCTCTTTCATCTGCAGTACTGCGCAGACATTTTAGGCACCTGAACAAGTCATTTGAAACCATTTATCTTGGCAGTAAGTGTGCTTTTACTTGTAAAAACACCATCTATCATTAGAATAAACACAAATAAACATGCATACAGTAACAGGAATGTCTTGTTTTGGAAAAAGTAGCTGATTTACGAGCTAATGTGAAGAACAATGGGCTTCATTCACCAACTGTTGTTAAGAAAAAGTTTCTTGTTAAAACCCATTTAGAGTTTTCACACAGATTTTGACATTCACCAATGCTGTCTAATTTGGCCAGAATTTATGCCCACTCAACAGCACACTTATACCTTGGGTATTGGCAAAAGCATTAGGTTATTGAGTTTTCTTTAGTTCTATTGCAATAAGAGTAATTTAAGAAGTTATTGTTTAACCCTTTCAGACCCGAATTATGTTCCAGTAATGAAAAAAAAAATATGAATGCAGTTTTCTGTCTGCAATGAACTCCAAAACAAGACTCAGTAAAACAAAAAAAAAACAACAAATATAATACTTTTATTGTCATTTTTTAAAATGTCCACTGCATTGGACTTTAGGTCTTAGTTGTAAAGCAATGCTATATAATCTGAATAGTTTTATGGTTTGTTTGTATTTCCTTTTTGATCATAAACCTGGTCCATAAACTGAAACTGCTAGGCATGAACTAAAACTGCTATCCAAATTTTTAAAACATCTCTCATTATGAAAAATAATATATGTGACCCCGCCAGGGAAAACCAGGCCAAAGTCACTGGGCAACTTATTGAGATGTCGTGTCAATATCATGTCACTCACATTAGCGACAAAACTTAGCCACTCAGTATTATTTATGTAAATGAAAGATAATAGTCTCAGATATCTATCAGAGTACATATTTTGATCAAAAACAAAACTTAAATTCACAAAAAAAAGTTGTTTTGAAAAACAACAAATTTTGAAAAAAAAGAATGACTTTGACCTGGTTTTCCCTGGCTGGGTCACATATAACCTGTAACAAGGAGAAATTAGTCAAAATTATGGTTGCATTTATAAAAATAGTATTTCATATATACTATTATATATACTACAGATATTTGCAAAAATAGCTATAAGTTCATATTTTTATTTTTATGGACAACAATGAGAATATTGATATAACAATATTTAACAGACAGCTACGCTCACCTACTCTTGAGAGTCTTGCACTCTCTGTATTTTCATCATCACCATCATCATCACTAATAAATTTTATTTTTAATAAAGTTTATTGCTTCAGTTTAACTGAAGCATTTCAAGTGCTGTGTACTTTGTAGAATAAATATTTTTAATCTTATTTTACACTGTATTTAACAGATTATTTGTCTGTATACACTGCAATTGCATAGCAGAGCTTTAACACTAGCACCAAGAAAACATGCCATTAAGACCCACTGTCCACTACAATGGACAAGATTTTAAAAAATCCTGTGTTTAACTTTCTGATTTTACAACTGATATTGAACTTTTTATTTCACAAACCATCCCTTAAGAGTAAAATTAACTCATAACATGAAGAAAAAAAGTATTCTAAAATAGACAAAAATGAGTTAAAATGAACCCTTACTCTTCCTCTTTGGCTGGAGTGCTGCCATTGCTAACTTCAGTGTGCATTTTTTGTTCCCAAAGCAGTGGGCGGGGCTAAGCTGTTATTTGATTGGTTGGAAAATGTCTGTTCTGATGAACAACAGATCTCAATTGGTCTTTTGTGCAACAAAACATAAAAAAGGAAGAAAACATGTGATGTCTATTGCAATGGACGCAGGGTCTGAAAGGGTTAATTTTTTCAAGAACATTTTGTCCCAGTTATTGTTCATCTGCCTGGTTTTTGTTGGTCTGCCCCCATGACTCAGAAAACTAAGCTAAGTGAACTAAGTTCGTCATTTGCACACACGTTCATTGTTCATTTTGGCTTTGTGTCTCATTGTTTCTCTGAATTTGTTTCTCATTGACAATTCTCAAAACAAACTAAAACATGTCCCCCTAAAGTTAAATTGTACAGAGCTACTACTTGAAAACGTATGTGAAAACAAGTAATGTCAAGAACCCCGAGAACGAGTGTACGAAACAAAGGCTGGACCACACCGGCACTCTCTAAAACAGACCGTAAACCTGTAAGAGTGATGTTAAATGTTCATTTATCCATTT
>BRDA01034190.1:335-14569 GCA_036984385.1 Crenuchus spilurus | reverse complement strand
AACAAGAAAGTTAGATACATTTTACTTTTACTTTTCATATGATAAGTGTAACCATGCCATACACGTACGCCTGTCCTCCTGTCCTCCTTAGCCACCAGCCTACACGAGCACCGTCGTCGTCTCGTTTATGTTTTAAAAACCCATATAAACACATTATTTACATATTAAAGTATACTGTATATTGGCCGGCTGACACGGATTAATCAGTTTTACATGTATTCTTATGGGGAAAATGCATCCAGCTAACGAGCAAACCAGCTAACGAGCAAACCAGCTAACGAGCTCGGCTCCTGCACAGATTAAACTCGTAAGTAGGGTTACCACTGTATTAGCATGAATTCTTTGTGAGAAAACGAGTCGTGACGTGAATAGAATAATAAAACAATAATACATATATGTGAAAAATCACTGCTGGGACATTAGTGTAGTTGCAGAACCTCCCGTATAGCCGTGTCTCTGTGTCTGGAGCTGAAGTTAATGCTGCTCACTATAGGGGCTTGTTTGAGGGACTGAATATTTGAGAGACTGTATAGGCAGGACTTTCTGCTGATGGAGGATCACTTCTTTCATTTCCAAAGAGAACTTATCTCGAGAGACAAGCCTGTGTTACATTCAGCACTGATGTTCATGCTGGATAACACAGTCATACCGAGAGTTCAAGTGTATCATTTATACGACAGGCAGGTAGAAGTTTGATAGTCTAGGTCCGGGCTGTCCATCTCCAGTTCTGGAGGGTCGGTGTGCAGCACAGTTTGGTTCTCTGCTCTGAGACTACAGTCAAACCTGCTGAGCTGCGCTTGATGAGGAAGATCACCAAACTGCAGGAATCCAGCCTCCAGGACTGGAGTTTGACTTGGTTAAACATGGCCTGGGTGGTCTCTGTTCTGTTGGTGTGACAGAAAGTGGGTCTCCTGCTGTGAGCATCTTCTCTTTTTGATATTGAAGAATCTGCATTTGGACGGCAATTCAAGCATCGTCGTCGTCGTCGGAGACACTTGTAACATCCCTGAGAAACGGGGTGGTCAGGATCCATTTACAGACTTTCCCGAGAGTTTGGAGGCGGGCTGCAGCTGATCACTGGACAGCATTGTGACTTGCTCACTCGCTGAATCCCGTGTAGAAATCGAAGGCGCCTCTCCGCAGTGTGTGGGGGTGGCTGTGCAAAGTTGATGTTTAATCGATAGTGATGGATCAAAGTGGTGCACCTCTGCTAGCCTGTGGTAATAGCACGTTAGTGTTTGCAACTTCACAACCTTCTTTCATCTCCTCACCCCCTCCTTTCTCGCTCACAGCTCAGTGAAAAACACTCGCGCTTTAGGTGCTTCTCTTCAGTCCTTCGCTCTTTAATTAGGAGAGGGAACAGGGTTCACCAGTGCTTGGACTGACACCTAAAGACCAGAACCATCTTTAGAGAGATGTAGTCATTTGCCATCTTCCTTCTCAGCAGTCTGGGCTTTAAAAAAGGAAAGATCAGAGACAGTGTAAGGGAATTGCATGTTTACTGTATATAATATGTCACATTAAAGCTTGACCCTCGTGCCATAACGTGTGCTGCACACCAGTGCCAGTATTTAATGTTACAGCATGACTCTCTCGTATATTATTGTGATTATAACACAGGACTGTTTATGGTTAAAGAGGACAGAATGAATGATTTATAAACCTCTATCAGACACTCCACTCCTCTGTACATCAGTTATAATAGTGAGGAGCATCATTTCCTCAGTAACTGTTTATTATACACACAGCAGTAGGGATGGGGACACTGGGGTCATTGTTAGTGCAGGTGGCGGAGTAATACTTAAAGAGCTTCATCAATATCAGCACTCTTAGAGCTCTCAGCCAATCAGATTGCAGGATCTGAACTGTTATAATAGCAGACATGGTACTAAACGTAAAGTGGACAAATGTGGGTAAATTAGCCCCTCATTTGTGAAACCCGATTCCGTTCAGGTTCTCCGATTTTCTGAGCCAAACGCTAAAGCTAACCATCATCCTGTCAAGACACAGCAGCAGATTGCACACCTCTCAGTCTACTGACATCCACTCTGCCTGACACTCGGAGAGTGATAGTCATAGACACTCTGCACAGAGAAATTGAACAAACGCCGTCCTGTGAGTGAATACAAATCTTTCACACATGCTTGAAGAAGGAAAAAAAAAACTCAAACCTTTGTCGAAGCGATGAATGAGCTACTATTCATCATTTGGCAGGGTGAGGACAATTCTTTCACCATCACTTACAGGTTGTCAAACGCTCCAGCTGACAAATGTTCCACAATACATTTGTGTGAAAAAAGCGCATCAGCTTCAGTAAAACGCTCAAGACGTGTCCTGTGTGTCCGAGTGTGGACGCTGTCCTTGGGCTTTAGTACAGGGATGCACGAGTTTATCCTGCTGCTGCTCTTCCACTCATATCTAACCTTCAACTCGTGTGTACAGTAACAAGCGACGTGTGGGGATCAGATTAAATGGTTCTGATTTGAGAAAATGTGCATTTCAGCTGAAAGTAACAGCAAAAGGTGTTCTGTTCCTCCAAGTGCAGCGTCAGCAGAGGAACATTCAGGTGAAATAATTGGGGGAAAATGTATTATTGATCTGAATATAGCAGAGAAGACGTATGCAGATTTTTCCTGCAGGAGCAGGTTAAGCCAGGCTGTCATAAAGCACTTTTCCACCAAAATAACTCTGGTTCTTGA
Source organism: Crenuchus spilurus (assembly GCA_036984385.1). NCBI lineage: Eukaryota > Metazoa > Chordata > Actinopteri > Characiformes > Crenuchidae > Crenuchus > Crenuchus spilurus. The sequence goes on along the minus strand of BRDA01034190.1, from coordinate 11,870 downwards.
ACTGGTGCCGTTCGGGCTTATGAGAAACTCGGTGCTTTTTAGTGAACCAGCCCGCGTTTAGTTGAACCGAGGATACGTTACGGTGTACGTCATCAACAAAGCGGAATTATAAACAAAGATGGCGGAGCACATCGACTACGTGTGAGCATTTGTGCTCTTGGTACAAATGTTTGTTTCACTTCACAAGTCAAATCTAGAGCCGGTACATTCCCTCGTCCTCGTGCGATAGCTCCTTTTTAGAACCTCTGTCGTCCTTTTTTAGCTTCTTTAGCTTATTTATCACTCGTTCTCAAAACCTGGCCGAGCTAAATGCTCCACCAGCTCGCTGTAGAGTTTCTCCTTTCTAATACTCCCCTCAAGTTTCTCCTGAAACTCCGGAGAACACCAAATAACACAAACTGAGTTTCTTCAGTGGACCACTGTACGCTACGAGTCACCTCAGTGCGCAGGCGCGTTTGGTTCGCACTGAAAAAACAAGTATTTTTTGGTTCCCGCTGCAAACGAACGTACCTGGTACAGGGCGCTATTTTTGTTGGTGGAAACGCGCCGAACGGTTCAAAATTAGGTTTGTGAACCAGAACGGTGTTCCGTGTTGGTGGAAAAGCGCTCATAGTGAACTGTCCTGCACTGTGACTGTGAATCGGATTAAGGAGCACTTAAGGAGACGGATAAATGTATGAGCTGCTGTTTGTTTTGTAGAAGGGAATGCGTGATCTCTGTGTGAGGAACAAAAGAAGGGATTCAGAGAAATAATTAGTGTTTTAAAGTGGAAAAAATGACATATTCCTTCATTTGGTTCACATCTCTTCTGCCCCTCATCATCAGGCACCACAGCTTATTCTCATTAATGTAGCACAAAGCTACTGTTTGCTGAAAGGGACGTAAACATGAAAATGAATGTAACAGACTTTAGCTTGTGTCTGAGAGGCAGAATGTTAAGCTGATTTTGTGTCTGTCTGTGTTTGGTACTGATGGCCTGTCTCCCACTCACCGCCTCGCTCTGCTTGGTTGTGTCTTCTAGGGGAGAGGCAGTGGCCGGTGCGGTCTCAGAGTCACCATGGTAGGAACGGCAATTCTGTGTAGTTGAGTGTGTTCTCCCCCCGTTCTGGCCTGTGACGCTGGCCTGTGTCTGTGTTTGTGGTGGCTGTGTAAGTCCGTGTACGCCCACTCCTCACCATGTAGAATCTGTGCAGTCGGTCAACTAGATCTGTTCTGTTTGCATCTTTTTATTTCCATCGAAAGCCCGACATTCCCTCCCGTTCATCCCTCCTGTAGTGTCTCTGTTCTTCCTGGAGTCCCTCTCCCACAAGCTTCGGCCGCCTCTGGACGCCGGCGTCTATGCAGGGATAAAGACAGCTTTATTGATGATGTTACTTCTTATTAATAAAAGAAGACATCAAATAAATCTGTGCTTATCCTTGTTAGCGACTCGACGGTGGTTCTACATCAAGGGAACTTCTACACCTGCGGATCCGGTACGTGTGAGACCAGAAGACATGTTTCATTACTAAGGGTACACTTTTAGGCCGAGACGTAAACACACACTATGCTCTGATGCTAAGAATGTCTTTGCCGTGTACTATGTTCAGACAGGCCCGTCTAGATTGTATCCAGCTTGATTTTTGGTAGTCTGGACAGATCTGATCCAGAGTGATTATAATCAGATTTGTACAGAACCGTCTCAGTCCGGATGCTCTGAACACTCGTGTTGGATTTTGCGGTGCCATTCACGTCACTCGCAACCAACAAACCCAGAGTGACGAGCTCATCTAAGGTTGCCAGGTCCTGAAAAACTCTCCAACCCACTGACAGAAAGCTGCGCTACACAAACTTAAACTAACCCAAAATCTAAAGAGTGTAATCACAGACGTTTGAGAAGGTATAAATGTGTTTATTTCTCTTAAATCTTATTTTAGTCTGACTCTAATCTGTATTCTCAGATCCTCCACTGGGCTCTTCTAATATTAGAAAATCTACATAAGACACTACTATTGTTCTACTGTGTGACTGTAAGAGTTTTTGGTACATTTTTAAAGTTGTCCACAAACCAAGAAGTCCACACCCCACCACCTCTGACATTTTATCCACAAGTGCATTAAAATTAATAACGCAGTTTTGCAGGAAAAACACAAATCTGGCAACTTCGATGTCACATGACTGTAATTACTGACGTCCGCACTGTTACTAAACCCAAACAGACAGACTTGTGATGTGTAGACAGACAAATCAGATCTGATTTCTGACTAATAACAGTGTGAACAGTCATCTCAGCAGATCTGATCTGAAATAAACCGGATTTACCTGCAGTGTGAACACAGTCCTAGTGTGTGTGCTCGGTTACGGGTCAATGTCCATTATATTATCACGATGTTGTTAAATGAGCCACAGGAGTGCTGCTGATTCTGACCTCATGAGATGGGTTATGTAGTTGCTCCAAGAGCCCATCTCTGCACATTTGTCAGTGTGGGGGATAAAGCACTTCGCTCAGACTATTATTTACACATCAAGCTCTTTCACCTCAATTGCCTTGGGGTTACCCTGTCGTGCAGACAAAGAGTGACTGGAATAGAAGAGGCCTAGGAAAGCTCTTATTATTACTGACTGTTCCATCACATGATCCTCACTGAGCGGACCAGGCCGTGCTCGTGGTTTTGGAGGCAGACTAGGGGTGTTTAAACTTGCCAGAGTGAAGCGCATGTTGTCTTTTAGGCCAAAATCTGCCTGCATGCAAGACCATTACGGCATTTAACATTTCGCAATTAAATGTTAATGCTCTTTGTCAGTCGCTAAATGCCAACCCCCAGTGGCTTACTGGCCTCTCTGTCCATCAGAGCAGGAGGAGAAGGGCAGGCCGACTGCGTTCAGCCTGTCAACACACCCGGTGGGGCCTCGCCCGGGCCCTGCCCCACATATCACACACGGCTTTGGTAATTAAATGGCGCCAGCGTGTGTTTTGCAGGGTGGCAAAAGCTAGAAGAATGAAAGAGCTGGTAATAGTGCTGATTCCACACGCTGGCTCACTGTAGTCCAGTTAAACACTCTGGTTTAGGTTTTGCCAGTCAGTGGTTTGTGCAGATGGCTTTGATTTTTACTTTAATCAAGTGTTCCTACTTCACAAGGCTCAGAGATGCGTTATAAACAGTGTGGATTGTACTAGACGTGCTCTGGGAGAGGCAGATTGTGGTTATTAAGGAGGCGATTTTGTGTTGCAGTAGCATCCAAACAAGCCTGGGTTGGCCTGGGGGTGACGGCAGGCAACGCAACACTGGAGGCTACACAGCTGTTCATGCAAATGTTCTCTTATGACCTTGTTTATTTGCTTGCACTTGATTTTTTTGCATGTTTATGGTCACTATTCCAAGGAAATTCAGTTGTTATATGAATTTCAGGTCTCAGCTGGGATTCGGATGCTGAGGCGTTAATATTGATGCGGATGATGGATATTTCGTGCTCGGGGGAGATGTTCTGTGCACTAAATGATCAGCTGAAGTTTAAAACTTGTTATAAAGTGAGACAGTCTTTCATATTACAGCAGGTCTTTGTTGTGAATAGAACAATTGTTTGTTTGGAATATTCCAGGCTAATATGTTGCAGGAATATATCATACATATCAAACACGTCACGCTTTGTGATGCCCGTGCAGTTCTCCCCTCTTGTGAATATGCAACAGAAATGTCAGACTACTGAATCATTGGCGTACCATCTGGATATTATGCGTACTGGCAGGAGTGTTGTTGTCGGGATGTATTAGGTGTGAAACAGGAATGTGTGCGATGTGAGGATTCATTTGCTGTAGGCGCTGGATCAGCGATCGCTGCTCTCTGTACTGTTTTTGTTGTGAAAGGCCGTCCCCATCAACAACGTGGGCTGTGCATGATTCACAGCACAGTAGACGGCGTAACAAAGGCGGCTGTAGCTCCGCCAGACCTGCGGGGCGTCTGCGAATGCTTTAAAATCGCTGTTTAACGTGTCTGTGGCAGCTGTTTGACCCCATCGGTCCTTTAGACTCGGGTCAGGTCAGATCCTCCACACTGCCTGACGTTCTGCTGTCCTCCCTCTGAGGAGCGAGAGTCAGGCTTACGGGTCAAACACTGATCACTGTGAAGAGAAAGTGAGGATTTGTGCTTATATGCTGAGAAAATACCATTAATAGAAGAATATTACAATAATAATAAATAATAAATAATAATAATAATTAATAATAATTAATAATAATAATTAATAATAATAATAATAATTAATATTAATAATAATAATAAACAACTAGCATTTCTGTATACAGTGGTAACCCTACTTACGAGTTTAATCTGTGCAGGAGCCGAGCTCGTTAGCTGGTTTGCTCGTTAGCTGGTTTGCTCGTTAGCTGGATGCATTTTCCCCATAAGAATACATGTAAAACTGATTAATCCGTGTCAGCCGGCCAATATACAGTATACTTTAATATGTAAATAATGTGTTTATATGGGTTTTTAAAACATAAACGAGACGACGACGGTGCTCGTGTAGGCTGGCGGCTAAGGAGGACAGGAGGACGGGCGTACGTGTATGGCATGGTTACACTTATATGAAAAGTAAAAGTAAAATGTATCTAACTTTCTTGTTCACTACCTTTTACTACCTTAGCGTCGCTTTCACTAGCACTTTCACTTTCGGTCAAAGGTACTGACTGACCTCTTCTACGGTCGCATCTAGGGGATGCTACAACTGCCGCGCCCCTAGCAGTTGGCATAATTGAACAAATTTACGCTACTCATTACTTGGAATTTTACTCGTTACCTGGAACAAAAATATCCCGAGATCTCGACTCGTTACCTGGAATACTCGTTAGTAGGGATGCTCGTAAGTAGGGGTACCACTGTACACTTAATTAATAATGTTTGTGTGCAATTAAGCATTTTGCATAAGCGTAATTGTTTCCAAACCTCTCCTCAGTATCATTTATTCAGTATTTATATGGCTTGTACTCACTCGGTGGTGATTGTTTTGGCACCTTTTGTGGTCAGTTTCTTTTTCTCAGTTTTATAAATGACTGTCATTTGCTTAGAGTCTGATCTTTGGTATCAATCAATCACTTTTATTTAAACTCGGGGTACATTGAGGGTGCCCCTCATTTACAGTGTGGCTGAGGTAACACATCAAATGAAAAGATAAATCTATAAACTACAGACACAATAACAGACAAAGTAAAACATGAAGGTAATTTAATCTAAAAGAAAAATCAATTTAAACAAACCCTGTAAAACCCTGTGAAACAGTCACATAAAGAGAAAAACCTCCACACTAGGAACTAAATCATCATTATTGGCCATCGTCCTCATCTGTGAACACAGTCAGACTGGCATCATTAATAATATATCACCCACCTCTACTGCATACAAACCAACAAGGTCAGGTTCTTCTTTAAGATGTAATTCTGACAGTTTACACTTCACATTCTTAAAAATGGGCTGAAATGGTAGTTTATAATAATATCCCATGAGCATCTTCTTCTCTGGATCAAACGTTGTTCTGTAGATGTTGAGGTAGACCTGCTGGTACACTGTATTGCCAAAAGTATTCACTCGTCTGCCTTCACACATTAGAACTTGAGTGATGTCCCATTCTCAGTCCACAGGGCTTATTATGGTGTCGGCCCAGGCCCAGCCTTTGCAGCTATAACAGCTTCAGCTCCTCTGTGAAGGCTTTCCACAAGGTTTAGGAATGTGTTTATGGGAATGTTTGACCATTCTCCTAGAAGCAGACACTGATGTTGGACGAGAAGCTCTGGCTCAGTCTCTGCTCTAATTCATCTCACTGGTGTTCTGTCGGGTTGTGTTCTGGACTCTGTGCAGGCCAGTCAAGTTCTTCCACACCAAACTGGCTCATCCTCGTCTTTATGGACCTGCTTTGTGCACTGGTGTTGGAACAGGAAGGGCACCATCCCCAAACTGGTCCCGCAAAGTTGGAAGCAGGAAATTGTCCAAAATCTCCTTGATGTGCTGATGCATTAAGAGTTCGTTTCAGTGGAACAATAGAACTCGACTCCTGAAAAACAAGCCCACACCTTCCACCAAACTTTGCACCTGGAACAATATCAGAGAAGTACCACCAAACCCAGACTCGTCCAACAGATTGCATGATTCATCACTCCAGAGAACACGTCTCCACTGCTCAAGAGTCCAGCGGTGCCGCTACACATCAGTGCCTGGTGCTTTGCATTGCATTTGGTGATGTAAGGCTTGGATGCAGCTACATGGCCATGGAAACTCATTCCATTCTCTACGCACTGTTCTTCAGCTAATCTGAAGCCCACATGAAGTCTGGATGTCTGTAGTGATTGACAGCAGAAAGTTGGTGACCTCTGCACATCTCAGCATCCGCTGACCCCCTCTTTAATTTTACATGGGCTACCACTGCATGTCTGAGTTGCTATCGTTCCCAATCATTTACGCTTTGTTATATCACTGACAGTTGACTGTGGAATATTTAGTAGTGAGGACATTTCACTGGACTTGTTGTACAAGTGGCATCCTATCACCGTACCACACCGGAAGTCACTGAGCTCATTTGTGACCCATTCTTTCACAAATACTTGTAGAAGCAGTCTGCATAGCCAGGTGCTTGGTTTTATACACCTGTGCACATGGAAGTGATCTGAAGTCAATGATTTGGACGAATGAGTGGATTATTTTGGCAATATAATGCACATTAATCTTCTGTTAATATTGTAAAATTTGTAATTGATCAAGTCTTTGAATTTGAATTCCCTAACACATATAACTCTGCCATCAGCTAACTTAACTGTGCAGCCTCCAAAGCGAAATCAGCATCTACATACCAAACGCCAACTGCTCACCTCAAGTCTCTTCTGATTAAATTTCACATTCCAGGAAAGGAGATGCATTAATAAGCAGACATTGCCGGAGTGCTTAAAGTTCATCATTAACCCCGCAGACCCCCCGCCACGTCACGCGCCTCCGCTGCGCCTCCTCCTTGTTACTTAAATGACTTTTTGTGGGCTCTCGGCCTGAGCGAGGCTGAGAGTGTGACGGCATGTCAGGCTGGGGGAGCAGACCTCTGGACTTCAGTTACTCCACTTCTCAAAAGCAGCTAATTGGTCCCGAGATTAAAGTGAGATCACTGAACTGGCCCATGCTTCTTACTAATTAGGCCTCTCCACCAAGTTACCAGCTCTGCCTTCTTATCTGTGACTGCATGCAAACCCATTCACCTGATACCTGCTTCATTTAGGCAACGGGGCAACCTCTTAACTTCATCATTACTTTAACTTATTATTACATGTCATGGAGGAGGATTAACTATTAGGGATGCACTGAATATTTGGCAACCAAAAATGGCAAAACAACACTGAATATCAAACAAAATACCAATATTAAGTAGGGATGCAGCAAAATGAAATATATGGCTGAATACTGACACAGTGTTTAATTTCTATAAATGATTATAAAATTAATAACTAAACTATTTCCCAAAAGAAGTCTTGTAGTTAGTCAGGAATGAGTCTGTATTTGACATCATTAGGTTTAATAACGAGTTTAATTGATTATATTTGTATATAAAACAAATACAATAATATATGAATATGTATGAAGATGTTACATTATTACTAATATTTAATAAAATGATGAAAATGTCTAAAATGAATGATGTAAGTCACATGGATGTGTTGGGTGTTTAATGTGAGTGTCATTGGCTACAGACACTGAAACACTTCACATTTCTTCTGCTAATTGTGAGACGATCCCTAACACTGCAGCACGGAGCACAAACACAAAGCTAAGCGGCTGTATTCTGTCTTCATCATAACAAGTGTAGTTTAGTAAAGGTTGTGCTTGTAGTTTGTCGTCTTCTTCAGTTTCAGCACCAAACTGTAACTGTGCTGGTGAATCTGTGTTTTGTTGGTGAGGAAAAGCACAATTCTGAGTGTTAAACCAACATTAAACTAACGTTACTGCAGTAAACTTACACTCTGCTTCTGTTTACAGCCCAGAACTAGAAACAGGTCACAGTGTCGTTAAAAACATCAGTGTTCTGTGTAAATTTTTGTGTCTTTTCACAGTTGCTGAATATTTGTTGCGTCACTAATATTGACTTATTTTAAAGTGTTCTGCTGTTCTTCTGTTAACACACTAAGTATATACATACATGGCATGCCTACGTCTGCAATAAAAACACCCAAGGTCTTACTACAGAAAAGTCAACACAGAATTGACTGAACGACATAAAAAATGTGTCTTTCCAGGAAATCCAGCCCCACTTTGCCATCAAAGACAGAAAGAAAAGATACAAACAAACCCAAAGTTGCCGTCTTGGGCAGAACACATCCTACTGACTGAATATGTACAAATATTGAACTGAACGTTACAGTAGTCAAATGTATTTGCAAATAGGCAGAACATCAGACACCCCAGTGAGCACAGGGTCCACGCCAGAGTACAAACACTTACCACAGGCTCTTAATGGGGCCTCAGAATAGCTGCTGTCCATCATGAGGCGTGAAAGCTCAAGCCTGCAACTGTCCCTCACAGACTGTATGACCCGGTCCCGAGCGCTCACTCATCACAAACCCATCTGTAGCATCGGCCTCCTGCAGACTGCACACATTACACATGTGTATACACTCTAAACCAACAGGCGTGTTGACAGATGATGCTGGCAGTGGTCCTTCAAAGACAGAAAAAGAAACGTCAGCGATTGATTTAGCTTCAGATTTGAAGTACAGAGTACTGGAGAGTCATTAGCATCAGAGGCCTATTCATTTCAGCTCAGTGGTGAACATGCCTGGGGAAGTATGTATGTTAGATGAAGTCATCTCCACCACAGTTTAAAACAGTGACTGTGGTCACAAACAACAATGAGGTCAAACGCAGGGCAATTTGTATATCACCGTTCATACACTGAGGCAGTTTGAAGACAAATAGGCTGTGTTCAGACTGCAGCAAATCAGATCTCTCAAATTAGATCTGCTGAGATGACTGTTCACACTGTTAGTAATAAGAGATCAGACTTACCTGTTACAGCCATGCTGGTTTCAGGGTTGCCAGGTTCACATTTTTTGGACTGCTGTAAAAATGTACCATGACCACCAAAACACTTTTATACTAACAACTAAAGTTGGTGATGTCTTATGTAGACATTGTAATATTATCTGAAAATATAGACAGAGCAGAGGTGAATTAAAACTATTCTGTTTGAATTACTACAACATTTACAATTACGTAGAAAATGAAGGAAAAAGTCAAATTAAAATAAGATTTAAGAGTAAAAAAGCAAATATAGCCTCAAACATCTGTGGTTAGATTCTGGGTTAGTTTTAAGTGTGTGTAGGACTGCTATCTGTCAGACAGTAGGCTGGAGAGTTTTTTGGGACCTGGCAACCTGTGATGTAGTTCTTGGATCCTCACATTTCCATCACTCTGGGTTTAAGGTGTTGATTTTTGATGCATTGTGAGTGATGTTTTGAGCTGCCAGAGCATCCAGACTGACACGGATCTGTACACATCTGACCGTAATCGGACTTTAAACCACCTCACATGTGGCTCAGATCAAATTTGCAGAAATCAGATTGTGAAAATGTGCTTTTGACTCTCCTGACAACCAAAAAAATCTATCTGGATACAATCTACATAGACCAGAAATCAGATTTGAGCTGTCTGACCACAGACATAGAAGCATTAAAAACATACCTGTGATCTAACACCTCAGAAGCTATTTGCAAATGTAATTACACTTAAAAGTATTAAATAATTAAATGCTAAGAGATAAAGTACTTTAAAAAGAATAAAAACTGAAAATAACCTTATAAGAAATAACTATATGAAAGAAAATAATTTTTAAATAAAGATAAAATTAGCTTATTAACAAAAATAGAGCAGATCCAGAGTTCAATCACAGGCACAAGAAGAGTTTATAACTCTAAACATTTCTGTATTCTTATCTACGACTCTACGGTACTCTGTAGCAGCGTAACAACTAAATCACCATGTTTAGTTTTGGGCTCTGAGCTCGATAAGCTGACCTGAGTCTATGGATTCAAACGCGAATGAAATTCAGCTCAAGTCTCCTAGTGTGCTCAGATTCGCCAAACTAACACTAATAATAATAATAATAATAATAATAATAATAATAATAATAATAATAATAATAATGATAATAATAATAACGATGATGATGATGATGATGATAACAATAATAATAATAATAACACTAACACTAATAATAATAATAATAATAATGATGATGATGATGATGATGATAATAACACTAATAATAATAATAATAATGATGACGATGATGATGATGATGATAACACTAATAATAATAATAATAATAATGATGATAATGATGATGATAATAACACTAATAATAATAATAATGATGATGATACTAATAATAATAATAATAATAATAATAATAATAATAATAATAACGATGATGATGATGATGATGATAACAATAATAATAATAATAACACTAACACTAATAATAATAATAATAATAATAATAATGATGATAACACTAATATTAATAATAATAATAATAATAATAATAATAATAATAATAATAACTCTGTCATTTCTCATTGTCTGTGAGAAGTTTTAAGAGAATCTCCAGGTGTCTCAGAGTGTCTCAGAGTCTGGTGTGTTACAAACAGATGATTTGTTCTTTTCTTATTTATTCCCATGTTCCATGTATTTATTTCTTATTTATTTATGTTTTATGTACTAACCAATCAGATGTACTGATGGTACGTTCCTCAGCTCAGTGGTCAGGACCAAGAATGATGCTCTGTGTTATTTCGTCAGAAAAAGATTTTCAATTAAAATCTATGGATATATTTTATTTAATTGAAACCAGCCAGGATTTAAACCCTTTGACTAAACTGTGATGCCACTTAATCTTAAAATGAACACACATCTTTAACCCTTTAATGTCATCACCAAGACAGAAGCAATTGATTTTAGATTGATTTTAGATTTCTGCTGTTAGGGGACAAAAACATATACAATCAGGGTTTTTTTATTATTTACACCTCTAACAAATGGCTGAGATGGCATTTTATGGTAAAATCATTATAAATATGAAGTTTGAGTTAAGTTTAAAAAATAAGATATAGTGACCACTGACAGCTGGTGATAAACACTGTATGTGAGGCTGTTTGAGTCCCAATATTACTGAACACAGACTGCAGGACAGCAGAGCTCTGTGAGTCAGTCACTATTTAATAAGTGGTCGACAGTCACCAGTGATATAGAATAAAAAATTTGAATTGAGTTTGAAGTATAAATATTACTAAAATGGTATTTTACGGTAGAGTCGGTAAACAATCTCCACATTTATTATTTTTTTGGGACTAACATATACAAAAACAGGGGATTGTCGTCTTTAGATTTTAGTTAGATTTTAGTTAACGAAGACAGAACCACTACTGTAATTTCCCAATTTCTACACACAAGTAAAATTCTAATTCACCGTAGTGTCAAATCAGTTTCCCAAATTTAGGACCGACCAAAGTTAATTTATTTTATATAGGTA
>BRDA01034187.1:0-13478 GCA_036984385.1 Crenuchus spilurus | reverse complement strand
TCACTAGAATAGGAGATATTAGTCCATAAACAACCTCAATAAACATTATTAATCACTAGAATAGGAGATATTAGTCTATAAACATCAATAAACACTATTAATCACTAGAATGAGATATTAGTCTATAAACAACCTCAATAAACACTATTAATCACTAGAATATGAGATATTAGTTAATAAACAACCTCAATAAACACTATTAATCACTAGAATAGGAGATATTAGTCCATAAACAACCTCAATAAACAATATTAATCACTAGAATAGGAGATATTAGTCCATAAATATCCTCAATAAACAATAATAATAATAATAATAATAATTTCCATTTATATAGCGCCTTTCAAGAAACCCAAGGACGCTTTACATAGAGGTGGAATAGGTAAACAAAAAAAAACAAAACAAAAAAAAAACTGACAACAAAAAATGCAAAACATATGGACAAATCATACAACACACTTAAGATTAAGTTGAATGGAAATATTGAGTAAACAGGTGAGTTTTTAGCTGAGTTTTGAAAGTGTGTAGGGATGATGATAGACGGAATTATATAGACAGAATATTAATCACTAGAATAGGAGATATTTATACATAGACAGTCTCAATAAGTAACTGCAGATCAGACTTGTTACTCCAGCACATACAACAGATGCTGAAAGGAATTGAGTTTGAGGGGAATTTGGAGGCACTGTTGGTATGTACTGACCACTGCTGACTGAGAGCATTCCACAAGCCTTGCTGTTTTAGAGTCGCTCTGATCCAGTAACAATAACGATTTGGTCCTCATCAGACTCACTCAGGTTCTTCATGTCTGCCCATTTCAGTCCAGTTACAAGAACCAGATGTTTCTTACCCTCTAATACCTCACATGTGCCATTGTTACGAGCATTATTCACTGCACTGTGTTCTTAATGTTTTGGCTTATTGAAGATATATCAGGAAATGAATGCATGTGTGCCCGTGTCTGACCTTTTTGTGACAGTATGTATAATGCCAGCGCTCTAGGGCTGAAGGGTGCAGGCACTGGTTGTGCCAGGACCACATATGTCTCGCATTTGAGGGCACGTTGTTGTGTCTGTGCTGTTTTCTCTGTTTTTTTTTTTGTCCTTTGTGAATAGCTATGCTGTCTGTCCTCTCTTTCCTCAGGTTCCTGGAGGAGTCCACTTTTGAGTGGCTGAGACGGTTTGAAGGCACTGGTGTCCCCTGTGGCCCCATCAACACCATCAAGCAGGTGTTCTCAGACCCACAGGTCAGCCTGCATGCTCTCAAATACAGACCTCATACACTGTCCCCGTTATTATCATAGAGCTACAGCAGCTACGGTGTTTAATAATTATTATATATTATATATATAAATAAAGACATCAAATTACACACATTTAAATAAAAAAATTACATAAAAGACAAAATTACACACATTTAAATAAAAAATGCATAAAAGACAAAATGACATACATTTAAATAAAAAATACATTAAAGACATAAAATTACACATTTAAATAAAAAATACATTAAAGACAAAATTACACATTTAAATAAAAAAAATTACATAATAGACAAAATGACACACATTTAAATAAAAAAATTAGATAATAGACAAAATGACACACATTTAAATAAAAAAAAATATAAGACAAAATTACAAATTTAAATAAAAAATACATAAAAAAACAAAATTACACACATTTAAAAAAAACATTTTATAAAAGACAAATTAGACATATTTAAATAACATAATTATATAAAAGACAATATTATACACATTTACATAAAAATGACATAAAAGGCATAAAATTACACACATAAAAACTACATAAATTAAAATTACATACATTTAAATAAAAATATAAAAAATACATTAAACTGCACAAACGTTTACATAAAAAATACATAAAAGACAAAAAAATACACACATTTAAGTAACAGAAATTATATAAGGCAAAATTACACACATTTAAATAAAACAATCATATAAAAGACATAATTAATTGTATTATTATTATAATATAATAAATTATTATTATTATTATTATTATTATTATTATTATTATTATGCAAATTTACATTAAAAATGACATAGAATACATAGTTACATATAATTTTTAAATAAAATTAGACTAGCCATAAAATTTCCACATAGAAATAAGAACATTCATAAGTTACAATAAACAGCAAGAGCAGCAAAAATCTTTAGTATAAATTATGTATTGAAATAAAAAAAATAAAAAAAATCTTAATAGCTAAGGTTGGCATATATTGCATGATTTTATTCTCCAAAGGAGGACCGTACTCTGTTTTGTTGTTTTTTTTTTTTACAAATCAGATAGCATCAGCAGCTCAGTATCATCCCCACAGTAATGAGACTCATTGTAGATCATTATTGCAGTGGGTAAGAGGACTTTCTCATGTTCTGTATATTCTGCTATGATATTAACCCACACTAGTGGTCAGTGAAGGGTGTTATTTGGATTAACAGGGAGTCTGGGCACATCATTTTATCCATAATAGTTACTAATACAATCACAGTGGATGTAATCACTTGTTTCAGTTGATCTGATTTCTTCTACTCGGATACATCATGTGGCACTTTTCCATCCTGCTTATTTCATTTAACCTGAAGTATGTCAGCAGAACTCCAGACCTGCTTGTAAAGGGTAACAGAACAGTCAGATGTGGAATACACACAAGTGAAGACTGTGGCCTAAGCTTAATTAACAGTAAATTAATATGTTCAAAAAACGATGTACTATTAGTTATACAGTGATGAGCCAAAACATTAAGACCACACACAAACTATGAAGTAAGGAACCTAACCCCCAACTGCTCCCCAGGCTCTGTGAATAGGGACTGCTCACCACTTTGGGCACCTGTGCTCACTGCCCCCCTAAAGTGTTCATTAGTGTCTGGGTGTGTTTAATTGTATGGGGCAGTCAAATCCCTTTGAGTGTGCTAATAATAATAATAATAATAATAAATTATTACATAAAACAATTTTATGTTTTTAAATTGTAGCACTTTGAGATTTTACTTAAAATGTAAGGTGCGTTACAAATTAAATGTATTATTTTTATTTTTATTTTTTATTTTTTATTTTTTTTTTCAAATGAAACAACAATCACATTCAAAGATGAATTAATCAAACCATTATTGCTTGTAAATGTGGGTTATATTAGTCCAGGGATGTCCAGTCTTATCTGCAAATGGTTAGTGTAGCTACAGGCTTCCTTTCCCACAAGCCTCACACACCACGACCACATCAGTGTCACTGAGAATGACCCACAATGCTCTGAGTTGACCCTTACCATTGAAGAACAAGGTGAAAGCAGGCAAACAATGTGTACAGAGAAACAGATGGGCTACAGTCTGTAATTGTAGAGCTACAGTGTGCACCTACAGGGGTTAGACAATGAAACTAACAATGAAAGTGAAACAGCTGTCATGTTAGTGTGGGAGGTTTCATGGCTAAACTGGACCAGTCTGGTGGCCAATCTTCATTAATGTCACATTGCACCAGTAAGAGCAGAGTGTGAAGGTTCAGTTAGCAGGTAAGAGCACAGTTATATAGTATATTACAATGCACACAACATTATGGTGACATACCAGAGCTCAAAAGAGGACAAATTGTTGATGCACGTCTTGCTGGCGCATCTGTGACCAAGACAGCAAGTCTTTGTGTCTAAATATTATTGAGCCACTTTGGGGTGTTTTGGAGGAGTGAGTCAGGAAACGGTTTCCTCCACCAGCATCACGTAGTGACCTGACCACTATCCTGCAAGAAGAATGGCTTAAAATCCCTCTGACCACTGTGCAGGACTTGTATATGTCAATTCCCAAGACGCTGTATTGGCCGCAAAAGGAGGCCCAACACCTACTAATAAATTATTGTGTCTAAAACCAGCTGTTTCACTTTCATTGTCTAACCCCTGTAAATGGTCAATGGAGCCAGTGAGTGTCCAGCTCATGAACATGAAGTAATTACCAAGTCAAGCTTTTCAGTGTAAATGTCACAGAGCAGCCTGACGGAGATTCTTGGCTCAATGGCACGGGAAAAACTCTGAGAGGAGTCAAAGCAGAAAAGGAAACCCATCCTTGTCAAAGAAATGCCTTGTGGAATTCTGGCACCTGCCAATAACGTCCACATCTGGCGATGTCTGGAGAAGGTTGATGCTGTCCTGCCCTCCTGCATCTCTCGGCACATGGAAGGAAAGTGAAATTACGCCTGACTCAGTGGAGAAATCAGCACTAGCTGTAGGGTCAGGGAGGAAATAAGCTGACGTGAAGAGCAAGCGGCGGCGACAGTCCAGAGGAGGGACCACACCGGTAGTGGACTGAAAACCAGATGGAGAGACTGAGTGAGAGGAGATGGGGGTTAAGAGGAGGAAGAGAGTCTGAGATGGAAATGCGGTGGAGGGTGTGAGGAGCAAGGTCAGCACAAACGAGGAAAGCAGGCAGCTCAGTTCTAGACAGGAGTGACGGTTCAGTTCATGTTTTCCTAGAAAGCAGAGTATTTATCTGACTTGATGAACTGACCCAGTAGATTATCATAATGGACACTTGTCGTTTCCTAGGCACTGACCTGAAATGGAAACTCACCCAATAAATCTTCAACTGTAGTCATTTTCCTGGGTACTTCCTCCCAGACTGGATGTAACATCAGCCTTTTGAAATGTCTGCTATAAGTCAGCTGCTGAGACAGCCAATAATTCAAGGTACTTCCTTTCTGCGTCCTGAGCATCTTCTCCCTGTGAAGTCAGAGGTGATCAAGTATCTTCCTTGAACTTAAGTATTATTCAAGGATTTTTTGTTGTCACATCAGGTGTTTGGCTTGTTGACACGGATCAGTTCTTGGAATCTTCAGAGAAACTTCAGCAACACTATGCGAACTGTTACCTGATTCTCTGCAACAAATCATGTCATGACCTCTGCAACAAGTAATAGGATCAGTGATGACCCAACAGCCTGTGAGAATGTGAAACGGGGGTTTGTTTCTCCAAACGATACATAAAACAAAACTCGTTCCATGGAATTTGAGGTCTAATTTGAATGGCCAGTTGGAAAGAATCAGTTCAGGAGAAGTGAGTCAAGATTTCCATTGTTATTCATCATCAAGCCGTCTCTCAGCTTGCAGTGCTACTCCTTGCTCTAACTCGGCTGGGTCTTGTACATCGTCAGCCGAGTCTCGCTCCATCTTGGCCAGGTCTTGCTCACACTTGGATAGAATGTGACTGTTTGGTCTCAATCTCCCTCGGTGGGTCTCGGTCACCCTTGCTGAGTCTCGCTCGCCTTCAGCTGGGTCTCTGTCGGTCAGCCAAGTCTCTCTTGTCTAGCTGGTCTTACTCTCACCTAGCTGGGTCTGAGTCTTATTATATCTAGCCAGGTCTCACTCTGACTTAGCCCGTTCTAGATCTCACCTTCCTGGGTCTCACTCTCATTCATTCTGATCTCACTCTCACCTAGCTCGGTCTCACTCTGACTTAGCCCGGTCTAGATCTCACCTAGATGGTCTCACTCACCCAGGTTTCACTCTCATCTATCTGGGTCACACTCTCACCTAGCTGGGTCTCACTCTGACCTAGCTAGATCTCACCTCTGACCGGTCTAGATCTCACTTAGCTGGGTCTCACTTTCACTTAGCTGGTCTCATTCTCAACTAGCCCGGTCTAGATCTCAGCTTGCTGGTCTCACTCTCACCTAGCTAGGGCTTGCTCTCACCTAGCTGGGTCTCACTCTGACCTTAGCCCGGTCTAGATCTCAGCTAGCTGGATCACACTCTCACCTAGCTGGTTCTCACTCTCATCTAGCCCGGTCTAGATCTCACCTAGCCGGGGTTTGTAGCCATAAATGTTGTATTCTGTGAGCAGTATAGCTATTGTGAACTTTTGAAAGTCATGCAACCATGTGTTGACTTTTTATTGATGCTCATGTGTTTAGGTACACCGCCGTTATGAATTACATTACATTACATTACATTGCATTTGGCGGATGCTTTTATCCAAAGCGACTTACAATAGTAGGAAAGTACAAATGCGAAAAATGAATAATTCTTAATGGGCTTTCAAAACTCCAAATCATGTGCATTAATATGGAGTTTCCCCCTCGCACACTGTCTGAGTCTTCTGGGAAGACTAATTATAGCATTTATAGTTGGGCAGATCTAACAGGACAGATTTTTTTGGTGTAGGAGGCATCCTATGATGGAGCCAAAGTCAATGTGCTCTTCAGAAAGACCCATTCTACTGCCACTGCTTGTCTGTGAAAGTGTGCTTGGTTAGGCATTTGGATTTGGCAGAAAAACCTGAACTCTGATGTACATTCAGTATAAAATCAAATGGCATCACTGCAACATCACTGACTAAAAGATGCAGGATTGCACCATGAAGTCTTCACACTTTGGACCATATGGTTTACCTTGACTAGTATGAAGTTTGTTGCTGTAGTATGTCTGATACTGTGCATAAGTTATTATTGGCCTTCATTGTCTTCTTTCATGTCAGTCTTTATTGTTACTGGCACGAGGGCAGGTGTTGGCCGCAGCATCGGTTGCAAAGAGGATGCCAAAGAAACGAATCCTCATTCAGTCTTTGAAATGTTGAGTAAACAAAGTGATCTCAGTTTTCATCTTTGCAAAACAAGAAAAGCTGCTAACACACAGACCCATGTTTGCTCCCTCTTTACATTTGAACATTTATAGGTTTCATGGAATTATGTATGAATTTCAGTGCGGGATTTGTGAACTTGTTCACCTTTCTTCACGTCTTTGAAGCCTGGACCTTGATCTGTTGCCCAGTTGAAGTAAGAAGTGGTGGGAAATGTGAATTATTGTCCGTTTCATGACCTTCTTCTTGTGATCCTCTCGCACTGCGACTTAAAACTGTGGCGTCGCCTCTGAGAATGCTTTCCAGTGACGCTCGCTCATTTCGCACTTACATTTTCCTCTGGTTGGCATGTGCGGTGCATCACATTGCTCATACTTCATCTCCATAAATCATAGCGGTGACAGCGAGGTTATGTTTTGGTCTGGTGCTGCGTTCGGTGTTTCCTGGCCCCTGGATCGTCCATCAGTGTCTCGACTTCACAAAGCCGGTGGCTGTGCACAAACGACCAGGTTATCGACCGTCTCCATGCCAAGCGGCACACCTGGATCCGGTCGGCAGAAATATTAATATTAATATTGGATGTTTCCAATGCGCTGCTGCACAGATGTTGGACCTGCATGAAATAACTAGCAGATGTGGAAATGCATGAATGTTAGGTATTCTCACGGACAAAAAGAAGGCCTTTATTCATTTCTTAAGATTCTTAAGTTGATAAGTAGATGCCTGTTATTGCAGTGTGTGTAAGAGAGAGAGGGACAGAGGGACCTTTATTCAATAAAATATACACCGAATCACTCACAGATGAAGGGAATAACATTGATTGTCTCATACTAGCGGAGCATGTGAAGGTCTGGGATGTATTAGATGATAAGAGAGCAGTTGGTTCTAATAGTTGAACGTGGGAGAAATGGGCAGGTGCGAAGACCCCAGCGAGGAATAAAATGTTATAGCCGGACAACTATGTTTATTTTCATTTTTTTTATTTAGCCCATTTTCTCCCTTTCCCAATGTGGTAGTCGCCAATTTACCCAACCCATTAGTTACTCTCCCCATCACTTTGCACTGTCCTTGACTCTGGGAAGGTGAAGACATGCATACGCCTCCTACGTTGCATGCAATACATCCACCGCCTTTTTACGAACTATCGTTTGATGCACCGTCCCTGGGGGACCAACTTGCTTGGAGGAAAGTGCAGGGTCTCCAGTTTCGAATGGACCAATCAGTAGACGCTTGAGCCAGCAGACATTGTAATGTGAAAGTGATAGGGAGAGTGAGCACTGCCAATTTTTGCTCTCTTGGGCCCCGGCTGTTGATGGCAAACAGCATGACCGGGATTCAACCTCGCGATCCTCGGGTCATAGTGTCAGCGTCTTAGCCTGCTGATATACTTGGGGCCTACCAACTACATTTATTCTACAAGTCATAGGGTGCTCCAGCAGTGGTCGGTACCTGCTGGATCATTCTCAGCACTGCAGTGACACTGATGGGGTGGCGGTGTGTCAGTGTGTGAGCTGCTAAACACTGTCTACTCACTGTCTCTATTAGACACACCTACCTTGTAGTCCCACCTTGTAGATGTAAATTCAGACGCTCAGCTCAGTTTGTGTTGGTCCTCTAGTCCTTCATTGGTGCTAACAGGATGCTGTTGGCTGGTTGATGGACTCCTGCAGCTCTTCTGTGTCTGATCCAGTCACACTCTTAACACCACCACCACCACATCAGTGTCACTGCAGTGCTGATAATGATCCACCTACTCTGTGGGGGGTCCTGATCATTGAAGAACAAGGTGAACAAAGTATACAGAGAAACAAATGGACTAAGTGTGACTGTATGGTCACTGGAGCTAAAATGGACACTGAGTGTAGTATAGATCTAAATGGTCATTTCTACTTCCATCTTAGCATTGTTTATGTATAATCTTTAACAAACAACTTCTTCAATAATCAGAAATGTCTGGGAAATCCATTGAGGAAGAACTCCCTAAGAGCATGAGAAAGAAACGCTGAGAAGAACTTAAGGCTTAAAGGAGATCTAATCCTCCTCCGGGCCACAGAGGATAGTGGAGTTATGATACAATAATAATAGAATAATAATTCAAGATTCATTTATCCTGTGCTTTGCCCTTGCCTAGATAGACATGACATGAAATACGTTCTTATAAATAGCCTGTAGGAAAGGGGTTGCTGTTGACCGGTGAACGTCATTTCTGAGGCGAGCGTTTTTCAACACACTGAATGTTTGCCAAAGCTCTTAAAGCCTGTGAGATATCTCCCCTACGCTCGTCTTTAGCCAACAAGAGAGGAGCCTTTAGACGTATCCAGCTGCACACAATAACAGATAATTACTGACCTTGGTGGTGTCTCACGGCAGACTTTTCCACCAACCGTTTACAAGCAGAGGGATGTTTCCGGGCCCCGTGGACCTTCAAATGCACCCAGATGAGCCAACGGCCAAGCATCCGAGTTTAAACAGATGTTGCAGGCACCGCTGACTTGCACAGGTCGCCGTGCTCTGGCTTTGGACCCCACTGATGGCTTCGTTTATAACTTTTTTTTTTTGCAAAGACTGCATTTTATAATAACTTCTATTAAATACACATTTTGCAGTGCAAATGAAAATATTTGGGGTGGCACGGTCTTGGGTTGAAGTCCCCATCTGAGTGAAGTTTCCATGTTCTCCCACAGTCCAAAAACAGGGAGTTCAGGTGAATTGGGTGCAATAAGTTGTGTGTGTGCTCACTGATGGATTGGCACCCTGCCCCCGGCTTTACTAGGATAGTGTAACGACCTGCACCCGGTGAAGGGGTACGAGACCCGGAAGATAATGGATGAAAATAATGATTTTTCGCTTGTAATGAATAAATAAAACAAATTTAACTAATTAACTAATTTTACACTTCTTGTTTCTGTTCAAGTGGAAGAGTCCAATGGCTGAAGATCTGTTACAACACTGCCATCTAGTGGATGGGGAATTAAACACAACATAAAATGAACCACCAAGCTTTTCATGTAAAATCAATACTGCAGTGTCAATCACAAAACATAACATTGTGATGCTCATGTAAGTCAATATATTCAGGAATAGTTGTTTTACATTATTAATGAGATTAAGCGGCATATTGCATGTATATGGAGTTAGAAACAATGTAAAATGTACATTTTAAAGGTCTAACATGGCCTAATATTAACAAAAGTCTGAATAAACACTTATATAACTCGGTCTCAGATTTTATCTTAGAGACAAAACAAAACATACACCAGAAACCTTAAATGGGCTAATTTTCAAATATATGTAGCTTGAATTGAAATATATTTGTAGATATTCATGAGAGGAGCTTAAATAAGCAGAGACACATTTTTCAGAGCGAGTCAGATCACTGCACATTTTTTCCCACCAAATGACGATCTGTCATTCACATGATAATGACATGGTAATTCCAGACATTCCATTGGTGAATTACCGACCATGGAATGTGAATCTCAACAAAGACCTCTCACCTGAGTGTTCACACCTATCTCATAAATATTCAATATAGGAACCACTGAATGAGTGAAAACGGAGTGTCACCTCACATTTGTTAAGCTTTAGAAATAAAAGCAACACCTCTGTTTATTCAGTTCTGAGCTCAAAAGTCTTGGCTAGAGTGTGTTTTCACAATATATCAGCATATCTGAAAACAGGTTTTTGGAAAGTCTAAGTTTAGAGCAGATTTAATCAGAATATAGATTTATGACACTCTTACTGTTTTGACACTGTTGTTGCTGAGTTTGTGCTGAACTAAAGCCTGTGTAACACTTTGGGGGGAAAAATCATTTTAGATGTGTGTAATTTGTTAAAAAGTCAAGACATGTCATCAGAGTGTCTGAAACACCCTCAGACTCCAGAGAGTTAAAGGTACAGTAGTGTATAATAAATTCACTACAGCTCAGTATGATGCACTTACTGGTACTGAAGATGTACCCTGATGGACCAGTTTCCTTTTCTGGGTAGTTCTGAGGGGTTTAAGGGGTTTAAGAGGTTCAGTCCTCTCATGAGTCATGTCAGAGTATAGAGTGTTGACATAACTTATGAAGATGTACTGTGAGATCTTGCTAAAGCAGTAATTTGTTGGCAGGCTCACGTCCATTTTTGTGGTCTTGAGCTCCTGTGAAAATGATGGTCTTGTGTTTTGTAAGCGGATCGGTTCAACACTCACACGCAGCTTTCAATCCCACTGTTGAGGATGCCAGGCCTCCTCATCCTACTCTGTTTCTCTCACATTCATTCAGACCCATAGTCGCTCGTCCTGAACAGGTTCACTTCAGTTCTCAGAGAGGGCAGAAGCAGCTTGGTGGGCTTTGGATCTTCAGCCTGTGCTATTATCAGTAATGGAGAGTTATGGGTAGGATTGCAGAAGAGCCATTCAGAGGAGAGTTGGACACTGTCCAAAAGTCCAAAAAAACACCTCTTCTAATGAATTCATTCAGCTACTTAAAGTTGCGACCATGTTGGCATCATGCCTAAGGATAAGGATCTGGTCTTGTGACTGGAAACTCGCCGGTTCGATCCCCAGACAGGACATGACTGATATACCCTTTAGCAAGGCATCTAACCCCCTAACTACTCCCCGTGATCCAGGGGATAAAGGCTGCCCACCACTTCAGGCACAAATTCTCACAGCCTTGGGCAGCACAAGCGGTGGGCAGCCTTTATCCACCGGCGCCCGGGGAGCAGTTAGGGGGTTAGGTGCCATGCTCAAGGGCACTTCAGTCATGTCCTGTCTGGGGATCGAACTGGCGACCTTCTAGTCACAAGACCAGATCCTTACCACTAGGCAATAGCTGCCCCCTACTAGATTTACAAAACAAGTGGTGAATCTTAATTTTAATCTTAATGCCAGGCAAAGGCTAAAGGGGTATAAAGCCCAGCCTGAGCTGTAGAGCAAAGGAACTGTGTTCTTTGCTCCATGTGCTACTTTTGGGATGAGTTGATTAAGTTGGGGACAAGGTAGTAGTGGTGGTGGTGATCATCCAACATCCTGACCTCACTAACACCTCTTTTGGCTGAATGCAATCAAATCTTCACAGCAATGCTCCAAAATCATGTAGAAAGCCTAGATAGTAAACACAGATAATCCACCAAAATCCTTGATTCCATAAGAAATAATGCATCATCGGGCGTCCCGGTGCTTTAGTCCCTGTAGTGTACGCAGGCAGTATGAGCCAGAGATAAATGATAATAGAGAAGGTCACTTTGGTTCAGGAGATACATTTCAGAGAAATAACCTTAACCGTCCTCTGGGTGTTCGTTTCCCGAGGTCACTGGTTGTTCTTGGCCCGAGCGCTGCGCTTCGGAGAAAGTGGCGCAAACTTAAAGCGATTGGATATTTTGGAGAGCCTGCACGAGTGTTACAGAAGGATCTGGTGCGAATTAGTGTGGAATTCCCAAGTAAGTGATTTTCCCAAGGACTGAATCCAAAACCCACCTGACCGTGATATTGTTGTATAGAGTTACTTTCTGTGAACTCGTAGATAAGATTTCTAAACACTTAACTCGCGATCGGGACTGATAGAGATGTGAATATGTTTAAGTCATTTATGTCAGACGTCACACACAGTATTATGTATTGTCAGTTCTCAATAACGTTTACGTTTACGGCATTTAGCAGACGTTCTTATCCAGAGTGATGTACAACAGTGTTTTGTCTCCATTAAGAGAATTATCTCAACTAGTACAGACAGGTTAGAGTCCAAACTACTCTTCAGTTCAGACACTGTTAGAACTAAACCATCACCAATACCTAGAAAGATACACAATTATACACAATATAAGAGCTTTACAGCATTACAATAAGTGTTTAAACTAGAGCTGCACAAAGAGATGCTCTTCCGTCTGTGTGTGAAGACTGTGAGGGACTCTGCTGTTAGAACAACTAGTGGGAGTTTGTTCACCACCTGGGTGCCAGGACAGAGAAGAGTCTTGATGCCAGTCTTCATGTGTCTTGAAGGATGGCGGGTCAAGCCAAACTGTACTAGAAGCTCAAAGGGTTTGAGGTGCGACTTGAGACTTGACCATTACCATTAGGTAGAGAGTTGCTGGTCCATTTCTTGCTTTGTAGGCGAGGAAGTCAGTGAAGTGAACACAGCAGTAGAGTGACATGAGTGAACCTCTATAATGAGCACAAGAGCTATAATCAAAGTGTCTGGAAATCACCATTGAGCCAAGGATGGTTATTCCCACTTTTAGATAGGTGCGATATATTGAATCATAGTATTGTGATATATAATGTATCGCCAGGTCCTTGCCAATACACAACCCTATTGGTGATAGTTCTGTCCTCCATAGCCATTTGTGAGCCAAGCGATATATACTGCAGATCTCCATCTTTATGACCCGGTATTGTCTCCGCCGTTCTCTTTTCCTCGTCCATGTGTTCCTCTGGTGAGTCACCGTATGAACTGCGTGACAGCAGACACATGGGACTCTTCAGCACTTCCTGGAGAGGAAAAAGACAGGATGAGCGAATGAAAGGAGCGAAAACGTGAAGGGGTGATTTCTCTCGTGAACACTTTGGTAGGATCCGCCCAGCGGTCAGACTCAATTAGCCTGAGCAGCTGCTGAATCCAATCAGCTGATGTAAAAATGGAAAGATTCGGATGCCAGAGACCTGCTGACTGATGTGTCTGTAGTGATGTAGTGACTCTGTACATCCTGTTAAACGGCCTTCATCATGTTTCTAATCTCTCTGTCTCTCTCTCTCTCTCTCTCACTCTCTCTCTCTCTCTATCTCTCTCTCTCTCTCTCTCTATCTCTCTCTCTCTCTCTCCCTCTCTCTCTCTATCTCTCTCTCTATCTCTCTCTCTCTCTCTATCTCTCTCTATCTCTCTCTCTCTCTCTCTCTCT
>BRDA01034186.1:0-11910 GCA_036984385.1 Crenuchus spilurus | reverse complement strand
ACGCCTGCACACCTACAGCGCGTCTACTCCAACAACAGCACGTCCACGCCTGTACACCTACAGCGCGTCTACTCCTACAACA
Source organism: Crenuchus spilurus (assembly GCA_036984385.1). Taxonomy (NCBI): domain Eukaryota; kingdom Metazoa; phylum Chordata; class Actinopteri; order Characiformes; family Crenuchidae; genus Crenuchus; species Crenuchus spilurus. Next base: position 11,828 of record BRDA01034186.1, on the reverse strand, counting down.
GCGCGTCCACGCCTGCACGCCTACAACAGCGCGTCCACGCCTGCACGCCTACAACAGCGCGTCCACGCCTGCACGCCTACAGCGCGTCCACGCCTGTACACCTACAGCGCGTCCACGCCTGTACACCTACAGCGCATCCACACCTGTACGCCTACAGCGCATCCACACCTAAACAGTGTCAGCACCTGTACACCTACAGCACATCCACATCTGAACACCTACAGTGTGTTTACACCTATACAGAGTGAGTGCATGTTTCTACCTGAAGGCTTTAGCTGTCATGTTTATGTAGGTTCTTGCCGTTCTGAAGAACAGAAGATATATTAGTGAGAATGAGTCACAGTCATTGTGGGTAAGACAGGTTAATGTTGCCTAATGTACATGGCAGCTACTACAAAGGGACAAAGAGCTTTAAGAAATATTGGACATTCAGTAAATCCTTCAGAGTAATTAAGGAACATTATCAGCTGATGTGTCGTGAAACAGAAACGGATTCATTTTAAAAAGCTGGACATGAAGCAGTAAAATGCTGATGTGTTGAATAATGTAAAATATATTCGTTATGAAAACTGTATGAATGCTTTGACTTCAGGTGCCCCTGGACTGCATCATCCACATTAAAACATGGACATCCAGTACCATGGGATGATGAAGAGAATCCGCAGTAACACGGATGTCCTGTGTAATAAACCCTTCTGTCACTGTAAGCAGGGCTGAGTGTGTAACATGGTCCACATGAGAACTTTCACTCATGTCCTGAGTGTGACAGACTGTGTGAGCTCCAACTTATCTGCTTCTAGTTTTAGCTGCAGCGAGACTGATTTCATCTTGTTTTCTAGTATCAGGCCCGGAGAAATGTGAGGAATGCACCAGATTAACTATCAGAGGCCTTGACAAACCTGCACAGCACCACAGTAAAGGACACATTATTTTAAAATTACACTTAACACAGTCATCATCATCATCATCATCATCATCATTAAAAAAGGTACAAACCGGCTGGCCATCGCACCCTACAGGTTTCAGACGTTCACCCTAAACTGAGCTGGGCACTCTCTCTTTTTTGGGATACATTCTTGTGTGAGGATAGTCAAGTTAAAGTCCTGTAAACACACTGCTAGTGTGTGTCTGTATTTTTGTTAAGTGGGGTCCACACTGATCCGTGGTTTACAGTGAAGGAAACTGCTGCCGTTTCTCCACCCCACTAGCTGGGCTTTAATGCAGCACCAAAAAAGGAGCCGTTCAGTAAATAAGGAGAAACTTGGCAGAGCGTTCAGCTCACAGGCATGTAAGGGAAGAAAACCCCACGGAAGGAGTGGTCAGGAGAAAAAAAACACTGTCTAGCATGGAGAAATACGGTGTGTATAAAAATGCCTGACTATTCGGAGGTGTAATGTGTGTAGTTAGGAGGAGGAGTAATTGGGGGGGGGGTATGTGAGGAGATCGTTACTGTGGGAGGGGTAACTAACTATGTGCATGCTTAAGGGGAGGATATCCTTCATGCTAGTAGGTCACTGTGCACATCTTCATTGCCATGTTTAGATGTGCGGTCTGAGACTTCCTTTTGCCATCACACATTTTGCCCTTTAGAATGACTCCAACAGGCAAGGTTTGGTACTAGCTAACTTGTGCCAGCAGTGCTAATAAACTGCAGTGGCCTTCGGACAATTCGTTAAGACTCCACAGTCTTAAAAGTTCATTTTCTCCCCAAAATGTTAAGGCACATATTTCAAACAGGACTGTGCAAAAATCACCAAGCTGACCAACAAAATAAAGTAAACAATTCTGTTTCATTCATAAGAACTGTTCAATCTGATCACTATGGCTGTTTCACTACACCACCTGCTAAACAACAACAACAACAACAACAACAATAAAAATGGATTTTTGGTGAAAGAAATGGCCAAGATGAAAAAAAAATTCACACAATGTTTGAGATTTTACTTTTCTTTACTTTTGCCAAAATACTCACCAGATTAATGATCTGTACTTCATTTCAGTTCAGCTTGGTGTCTAACTGTGATGTCCCACTTTTCCTTTTAGAAAGCCTGGCTTACCTGGACAAGGACAGGTCCTGAATTTGACTTACTAATGTGACCATCTGAAAAAGCTGGCCTGGCCTGCAGCTTGTCAATTGTTTCTAACCATCAAATAAACCTGTTTAGTATATAATAGCACACAGAATGTTTCTCTACAGGTCAGGTTGTGTGTACTAGCAGAAAGGTTTGGAAAGTATAAAACTGAATGGTATTGGGTCAGTGCAGTTGGCACAGAGAGCCACCAATTTACAGATGTAAATTTAACAGCAAGTCAATCTCATGTGATAAAAACTAAATTTATGGTCTGAATGCACTGCATCATTCCACCATTTTTACTTCCTGACCACGACTTCAGAGGAAAACTATCAGCCATTCACACTAGAATAGAGGATAAATACCCACTAAAACAGAATCATGTTCTGATTCAAATCTACCCACAATCTCTCAGACCCTGGATGATTTCAGAGATCTGGATCAGTGGGGTAACACTCCATCAGAATCCGTTACAGTTTGCTATGTTTGCTACTGGGCGTTGGACGACAAACCTCGGCTCTTTTGGCATGTGCTTTGACCGAAAATGGCAAAGCAGCTGCACTCTTAAAGGACTCCTCCAGCCTGCATCTCATTGGACACTCAGCATCAACAAAGCATCTGCTCAAAACCAGCTCTGGAATGTCTTATGACAACCCACTGCAATGTCTGAGTGCTCGTTCTCTCTTTCTTTCTCCCTCTCTCTCTAATCTGTGTTCTTTACATTAACCTTATAAATCTAATTTACAACATGAATATATACTGTATGCATATTTATAATATGTGCATTAATCTATTAAACATGTGGACGATTCTAATTAGATCTCGTCACTTCTCAAACTGTAAGTGTTCATGGCCTGCACGAGTCGTAGTTGTATTCTGTAGAGTATATACGTGCTCAGTCTTTTGATCCGTTTCTTTATTTCTTTAACCAGTCAACGGGAAAAAAGGCACCAAGACTATTTAGTACTACACAGTAAATCTGCCAGTGTTAAATCAACACTATTAGAGTCTATACAGTGACTCTCAGTATTAATTTAACTCTAATAGTGTTGATTTAACACCGACAGATTTACTGTGTAGTCAATTGGTTAAAATTTATACCAAAAGTTAAGACTATCCAAAAGCATAACAAGGAGTGTCATCAACGAGAATCCTCACCTGTGAATTTCATGAACTACCCTCCCTTCTTCACAAAGAGAGAGAAAGGGTATTTCAGCAAACGCCAACTAATCTTCCTTTCAAAAGAAGATCAGTCTACTGTGAAAGTCTGAGGAAGCCACAGTCATCCCCGAACTGCTCCCCTTACACTCTGACATACAATCTGACACAAATCTGTAACCTCAGTCTCAATCTGGATCAGATTATTTAGAGCAGACTAAACAGAAACTGAAAAATAACTCAATGAGCCAAAAGCATCTACAATTATTCAGAAAAGAATAAAAGTAGACGATTTAAAGTTAATTAATTTATACGTGATAAGTTGACAAGCACCTGATGTTAATCACCGGGGTTACAGACCCAGTCCTAACATAGCTTATCCTCTCTGGGCAATGCAAAACAATAGTATTATACAGCATCTTTCATACACCAAAGTCATTCAAAGTGCTTAATGGGTTACAGAAAAGAGAAAAATGGATTTAAAAGAAAGTTAAAAGTGCAGTTAAAAATAAAAGTGCAGAGATAAAAGTGTTTTAAACTGAGCTGTAAGCTTGCTCAGATAGAAATCTTTTCAGCCTGGATTTAAGACTCATGGCTCTTCTAATATTCTGTCAACTGGATCCATTTAAGACCAGCTGAGTTTGAATCAAGTTTAACTGCCTTGTTTGGATGTTCAGTAAGGAGACCATTAGTTCAAGTGTCTTTATTGTCATTTCAGTTTTATAAAGTCAAACAAAAGCAAAACAATGTTACTCCAAGACCAGGTACAACAAGTGCAATGAAAATAAACAAACATACTACAAGCCCTAAGAAATACAGCAATTACAGACAAATTAGACACATTACAGAACAAAAGTTAGAGTAGCAGTTTTATAATCATTTTAGCAGCAGTATAATATTATAATATGCACAAATATTGCAATGATTACTTAGGCAAATACAGAGGTACTTAGTCCTTGGGAGTCAGACACTGTTGGACAGTAGCAGTGAGGGTCTGAATGCTGTGGTATCTCAGAAGGTAGCAGGTGAAGAGACAGTGTGATGGATGTGATGGGTCCTCTACAATGCTGTGAGCTTTCTGGATGTAGCGCTTGTTGTAAATGTCTTGCGCTCAGATGCTCAAGATGGACTCTATGGTTCCCCTGTAGAAGGTGGTGTGAAAGAGGGGTGGTAGATGAGCTTTCCTCAGTCTTCTTAAAAAGGAGAGATGCTATTGGGCTTTCTTGCTTATGGAGGTGGTGTGGAGGGACCAGGGGAGGTTCTCTGTCAGCTGACTATCTCCACGGTGGGCCATCAGTGATCAGTGGAGAGCAGTCTCTCTGTGTTCAAGTCAACAACCATCTCGCTTTCTCACTATTAGAGACAGGTTATTGACTCTGCACCAGTCCGTTAATAGTCACACCTCCTCTCTGTAAGCTGACTCATTATTCACACTGATGAGACCGTCCATAGTTGTGACATCTGTGAACCTGATAATGTCGTTGCAGCTGTGCATTCCTGCAGTCATGAATTAGTAAGATGAACAGCAGTGAACTGAACACGCAGCTCTAAGGAGTTCCGTTGCTCAATGTGGTGCTGCTGGCAGTGTTTGTACCAATTTGGACAGACTGAGGTCTCCAAGTCAAGAAGTCCAGAATCCAGTTACAGAGAGAGGTGCTCAGTCCTAGTCAGCTCAGCTTTCCGATCAGATGATGATGATGATGATGATGGTGTTAAATGCTGAGCTGAACTCTATGAACAGCATTCTAATATACGTGTCTTTCTTGTTAAGTCAAATTTATTTATAAAGCACTTTTTACAACTGAGGTCACAAAGCAGCTTTACGGGGGTTAGTGACAACAAACACCAACGGTCACAGTGGCAAGACTCCCTCAGAGCTGGAGGAAGAAACCTTGGGAGGAACCACAACCAAAAGTTCTTGATAAATCACATAATCCTATGATGCTGGTGGAGTGCTTAGTTTACTGATATGAAGACAGTCATGAAACAGGAATGATAATAATGATAATAATAATAAATAATAATAAATAATAATAAAGATAATAATAATAATAATAATAATAAATAATAAATAATAATAATAAATAATAATAATAAATAATAATAATAATAATAAATAATTAAAAATAATAATAATGGTAGCAGCCAGTAAAGCAGAAAAGTAAAGTAGCACAATTCTGCTGTGTACAGGGTGAAGAGGAGCCAGTCCCGTGCCCTGAGGTGCTCCAGTGCTACTGATCACAGTGTCAGACGTGATGTCCTTCAGCCTGACATACTGCCGCCTGTCAGTAAGGCAGCTGGAGAGCCAGGTGACCAGGGAAGGGTCCACTCACATCCTGTTCAGTTTGTCTGCATGGGTTAATTTAGAATAATACCAGCAATATACACTGAAAAGATGTCATTGTCAGCAGTCACCACACACCCAAGTTATCCATAATTTAAAAATGAAACCACATGTTCACTCTCTATGTGCTTCGTTTTGTTATATGTATTATATATATTTAATAAAATAAAATAGTTATATAAATGTGTCACACTTTCACACAAGCAGGTTTTTTTATACTGCCTGTGTGCCGTCTCTCACTCCCGCTGTGTGCTTCGTTTTGTTTCATTCGTATGTAACAAAATAAAATATAGTATTTTTATACTTTTGTAAAGTGTGTGTGTGTGTGTGTGTCTATTATTATTATTTATTACTATTATTATTATTATTACTACATTACACTTATATAGCACCTTTCTAGATACCCATGGACACTTCACAATCAACACTTTATACACACACTTAACCACACACTCCGGTGAGAAGCAGACAGCGTACTCTCAAACGGAAGCAACCGTCCACTTGGAGGACTGCATTGAGCAGTAGGGGGATCACCCAGGGTAATTTTTAGAGCATCCAATTCACCTGATCTCCATGTTTTTGGACTGTGGGAGGAAACCCACACAGACACTGAGAGAACATGGAAACTCCGCTCATATGTGGATTCGAACCCAAGACCTCAGCACTGAGATGCGAACGTACTAACCGCTAAGGGGAACGAGTGAAACGGCCTGTTTCGCTGAAGAAAGAATTTGTTGGCTTTGCGGGTCTAGTGTTAAGTATAAGGGGCTGGATGGTGTTAAAGGCACTTGAGAAGTCTAAAACCCTGATCCTCACTGTGCCGTTGCCCTTATCCAGGTGTGAGTGAGTTTGGTATAGTAGGTGGAGGACGGCGTCCTCCACTCCAACACCTGCCCGGTACGAAAACTGCAAACCATACCGGGCATGTTGCACCTGGGGTCTGAGGAGGCAGAGGATGAGTCGCTCCAACATCTTCATCAGATGTGAAGTGAGTGCCACCGGTCGGAAGTCATTCAGCTCACTGGGCCGGTTCTTTTTGGGAACTGGAACTATACATGATGTCTTCCAGAGGGTGGGCACGCACCCCAGCTGCAGGCTGAGGTTAAAATGTGTTGGAGTGGTTCACCCAGTTCAGCAGCGCAGGTCTTCAGTACTCAGGGACATACCGTGTCTGGGCCTGCCGTTTTCCTGGGGTGAAGCTTCCTCAGTTGAACTCTGACCTGGTCCACAGTGAAATATAGCAGTATTTATCTCTGCCAGTAGTGTTGTCTGGTACAGCTTCATTTTGTTCATTGACTCTGCGTTTCGTCTTCCTCGCATCCACCGTGGTTAGACAGAGCACCTGGTTGTTGGGAGGAGGTATGATTTTCCTCACCACCACGTTCTGTGCCTCAAACTGAGCGTAGAAGTTGTTCAGCACACCTAGAAGGGAGGCATCACTGTCAGAAGCAGGTGTAATACACCTGTAAATGGTGATCGCTTGGATGCCCTGCCGCATGCGCATGTGTCAACACTGTTCTGGAAGTGGCTGTTGATGCTCTGGCTGTGTGTGTGCTTCACTTCGCCGATGGCCCAGAACAACTGCAGGCCTGGTTTGCATAGTAGCCGGAGGTCTCGCAATATCCGTCGCAGCTCATATTGGAGGCAGATTTCTGGCTCAACAATGAATCCAATAATCAATCTTAGAAATAAAAGCATTGATAAGTTGACAGCAGCTCTGACTTAGCCAGAAAATCTCTGATCTTGTTGGACCCATAAAATGTTATCATATTAGCCCAGTTTTATCAGCACTACACTGGCTTCCAGTTAAATTCAGAATTGAATATAAAATTATTTTAGTGATGTATAAAGCGCTACATGGTCTTGCCCCTGAGTATTTACAAGACCTTATTTCCTATTATGAACCATCTTGTTTACTTAGATCGCAGGGTGCTGCTTCCTGACAGTCCCCAGAATTCAGAAATCATCAGCAGGGGGAAGAGCCTTCTCTTATACGGCCCCTCAACTCTGGAATAATCTCCCAGACAACAACTCAGTCACAGTCTCAACCTTTCAAATCAAATCTAATTTATTTATAAAGCGCTTTTTACAACTGATGTCACAAAGCAGCTTTACAGGGTTAGTAATAACAAACACCAATCATCAAACCCTAATCCCCAGTGAGCAAGCCAACAGCGACTGTGGCAAGGAAAAACTCGACCTTTAAGTCTAGGCTGAAAACTTATCTGTTTAGTTTAGCTTTTGGTAATTAATACTTTACATTATAGAAAGGTTGTAGATCCAGGGGGGCACTGACATAAGGAACTGACTATGTGTGTTTATTTATCTCCCAGTAAAGCATGACCAGCCAGTTGGCTACCTAACTTAAGCCAAATCTCCAGGCTGTTTTGAAACATTTGAGGTGCTATTGCTTTCCTGTGGGATAATCTTTGTCCTACACCCAAGTCATTCAACTCACTGTAAATTCCTGCTTTGTGTCTCTATATACAGTCATGGCCTGAAATTTTTCCAGAAAATGAAGTATTTCTCCCAGAAAATTATTGCAATTACACATGTTTTGTTATACACATGTTTATTTCCTTTGTGTGTATTGGAACAACACAAAAAACAGAGGGAAAAAAGGCAAATTTGACAAAATTTCACACAAAACTCCAAAAATGGTCGGGACAACATTATTGGCACCTTTTTAAAATTGAGGGTAAATGATAGGGCTGCAAATCTTTGGGAATGGAACAAATCGATCCAGAATCGATTCTTGGAGTCACAAATCGATTTTTTTCAGATTTTTTCAAACGAAACGAAAATGAATGAAATTAAATACTTTACCGTTGCAATCTCTGCAAATCACATGAGTCACGTCAAGACCTTTCTTACCCGGGCTGGGTTGACGTTAAAATCCAAAGTGTTTCCAAATGGTTGCTTTCAAAGACCGCGGCTTGGCTTGCATGCCTGTACATAGCCCACGCTGCTTCCTTGTTTTGCCTAGCACTACGGTGGCTGAGAAGGCACATCCGCACCCGCAAAAGAATTGATTTTTTGAAAACCAGAATCGATTCTGAATCATTCAATGTGAGAAACACGATTTGTGCTTGAAGCGATTTTTTCCTGCAGCCCTAGTAAATAACTTCAAGCATGTGATGCTAATTCAAACTCACCTGTGATAAGTAGCAGGTGTGGGCAATTTAAAAATCACACCTGAAACCAGATAAGGAGAGAAGTTGACTCAGTCTTTGCATTGTGTGTCTGTGTGTGCCACACTAAGCATGGAGAACAGAAAGAGGAGAAGAGAACTGCCTGAGGACTTGAGAACCAAAATTGTGGAAAAATATCAACAATCTCAAGGTTACAAGTCCATCTCCAGAGATCTTGATGTTCCTTTGTCCACGGTGCGCAACATAATCAAGAAGTTTACAACCCATGGCACTGTAGCTAATCGCCCTGGACGTGGACGGAGGAGAAAAATTGATAAAAGGTTGCAACGCAGGATAGTCCGGATGGTGGATAAGCAGCCCCAATCAAGTTCCAAAGAAATTCAAGCTGTCCTGCAGGCGCAGGGTGATTCAGTGTCAGCTCAAACTATCCGTCGACATTTGAATGAAATGAAACGCTATGGCAGGAGACCCAGGAGGACCCCACTGCTGACACAGAGACATAAAAAAGCTAGACTGCAGTTTGCCAAAATGTATGTAAGTAAGCCAAAATCCTTCTGGGAAAACATCTTGTGGACAGATGAGACCAAGATAGAGCTTTTTGGCAGGGCTCTAGACTAACTTTTTGCACTGGTGCGCCTACATTTTTTTCTTAGGTGCACCAGCACAAAAGTTAGGTGCACCCAAATTTTCGACCACATCGCATTTAACACCAGTTTTACAGGTTCACTTTTTCTTTTTAAATTGCTGTCCATATAGGCAATATTGACTTGTAAATGATTAACTAACAATCTAGTCAACATAAATGTCTTTATTTGAAGCACAATTTTACAAGAAAGGTAACTTAATGAAAAGTGTTGGTGCTTAAAGTGCTTCACTGAGCTGACATTTGAACTTAAAACATCTCAACATAAATAAAATTTGGAAAAAAAATGCAGTGCAATGCAATATTATCAGCTTTACTGTATCTTAGGCAGGGAAACTGGTCAAGCCACAGTCTCTGAAATGTAGACACTTTCCCCTTTTATTTTCAGTGGGTTCTGACTCAGAATCGATCGTATGTGGCTCATTATCTGATGTCGTCTCCGGACCACAGCTCGACATAACCTGGAAGGTCGATGGCTCCGTATCAGAGCATTGGTTATGATTTTAAAAATATTAAAATGCATTTTATTACCTGTGACGTCACTCAGCCTCCCATACGTCACCAAATTGAACCAAAACGGTCTCATTCGTTTGTGCTGCAGAAATCATCATTTGTGCTGTTTCTGTATTAAAGATACATTTAAAAAAACATTTTATGTCATGTTACATCAAGCAGCCCCCCATAAAGGGTCAAATTGCACCAAAATGATCTCATTCATTTGTGCTGCTTTGTGCAGTTAAAATAAATATTTGTGCTATTATAATGAAAAGGTATAGAGCTGTAAACCTGTGCCAATTAAAATGGCACAACAATTTATGAAAGCAGAAAAACAAAACACTTAAACATGTATTTTACTGGCACAGACTTAAGATGTTTTATAAAACCTGACCACAGTTAAAAAGTACTTTTATAAAATAGATATTTCCGGCCCTAAAATCTGATTGGCTAAGCTAGTTTGGTGCCGTTGTAAAATCCACCATATTTCATTCATGTTCACATTTACATTATTTTCAGCATTTGGGACATGCTGTTACCCAAAGTGACGTACAACAGTGCGTTGTGCCAATTAAGAGAATCACGGTGCGTATCTTTAATACAGAAACAGCACAAACGATGATTTCTGCAGCACAAACCAACACAAACGTAGCCAAACAAATAAGACCGTTTTAGTGCGATTTGGCAACATATGGGGGGCTGAGTGACATTACTAGCCCAACTTTTAAAGCTTTATAACTAGAAAATTAAACAGCACAAACGTAGCACAAAGGTATGAGTCCATTTTGGTGACACATGGGGGGCTGAGTGACGTCACAGGTAATAAAATGCATTTTAATATATCTTTAAACCAGAAGCAGCACAAACCATGCTTTCAACGGCACAAAGCATATTCCACAAAGCAGGCTCTCTCAGTTTAGCCAGGTAACGCAAGCCTGAAATCGAACCTGTCCAATGAGAAAAGAGCAGCAGGACGTCCCTATTGGTCAGTCCTCAAAGTATGGCTTAAACTATCTGGTTAACTTGGAAATCCTGCTTTGTGAAATACCCCCCTGCACAAACGCAGCACAAACAAACAGTAGTGTTTTTATTCCATTCTTGATCACATGGGGGCCTTTTCCCTTTTTTTTTTTTTTTAGTCGCACCATTGAGAAATTAGGTCGCATGTGACCAAATTGGTTGCACTCTAGAGCCCTGGTTGGCAAAGCACATCATTCTACTGTTTACCAAAAACGGAATGAGGCCTACAAAGAAAAGAACACAGTACCTACAGTCAAATATGGTGGAGGTTCAAAGATGTTTTGGGGTTGTTTTGCTGCCTCTGGAACTGGGTGCCTTGACTGTGTGCAAGGCATCATGAAATCTGAAGATTACCAAAGGATTTTGGGTCGCAATGTAGGGCCCAGTGTCAGAAAGCTGGGTTTGCGTCCTAGGTCATGGGTCTTCCAGCAGGACAATGACCCCAAACATACTTCAAAAAGCACCCAGAAATGGATGGAAACAAAGCGCTGGAGAGTTCTAAAGTGGCCAGAAATGAGTCCGGATCTAAATCCCATTGAACACCTGTGGAGAGATCTTAAAATCGCTGTTGGGAGAAGGCTCCCTTCAAATATGAGAGACTTGGAGCAGTTTGCAAAAGAAGAGTGGTCCAAAATTCCAGTTGAGAGGTGTAAGAAGCTTGTTGATGGTTATAGGAAGTGATTGATTTCAGGTATTTTTTGGAGTTTTGTGTGAAATTATGTCAAATTCGCCTTTTTTTCCTGTTTTTGTGTTGTTCCAATACACACAAAAGAAATAAATGTGTGTATAACAAAACATGTGAAATACTTCATTTTCTGGAAAAAATTCAGGGGCGCCAACACTTTCGGCAAGGGATGCACCGATACCACATTTTTTAAAACCGAGTACGAGTACAAGTACTTACATTTAAGTACTTGCCGATACCAAGTACCAATAAGAGTACT
>BRDA01034181.1:14078-43043 GCA_036984385.1 Crenuchus spilurus | reverse complement strand
AGAGGGAGGTTTGGGTTTCCCTGCTCAGACTGCTACCTCCACGACCCGGCCCCGGATAAGCGGTTGATAATGGATGGATGGATGGATGGATGGATGGATGGATATATATATATATATATTAGTAAGTGAAATCATCTTAAATCTAGTCTAAATATCTAATATTTCTCATTTTGAGGGTTTTGTAAGCTTATTTTAAGATCAGGTAATATATAACTAAATATGCCTCAACTGATTTAAGTATCTTTTAATAGCAAAATTATCTCACTATAGTAATAGTTACTTACAACAAGTAAAATAAGCTTATAACATTTTTAGAATGAGAAATATGAGACATTTTGTGCTTTACAATTGAATAATAACTTTTTTTATGTTGATCAGTGTGGTGTATAGCTCATGAGCTGGTGGCCAATCAAGCCCAGTAATATGACGGTTAGTAGTAGTTTGGCACTGTGGGCAGCTGCTGTAAAAGAAAATCGACTTCTCCATAAAGCTTGTCAGCAGATAGAAGCATGAAGTGCTCTAAAATCCGCTGGTAGACATTTGTATTGACTTTGAACTTGATAAAACACAGTGTACCAAGACCAACAGATGACATGAGCACCACAAACCATCACAGAAACTTCACACTGGACATCACACACCTTGGATTCTCTCCAGACTCTAAGAGCTTGATTTACAAATGAAATGTAAAACTGACTTTCATTTGAAAAGAGGGCTTTGGAGCACTGAACATCAGTCCAGTTCTTGTTATCTTTAGTCCAGGTAAAACACTTCTGATGCTGTTTCTGGTTCAGGAGTGTTGATATTAGGAATGTGGCAGCTGTAGCTCTGAGAGATACACAATATTTATACGGTTTAATAGTCATTTACTCAAACAATAAAATACTGTAATAATTTGAGATACTGGATTTTTTTCCCAAGAGCCATGTACTAATAATGATTAAATATACCCCTTTACATATAGGACGGTTTACCTTTTTGAATTGAACTTTTATGATGTATGACTATTATTTTGCCTTCCATTTACTCTAAAAACTTGTATTGCATTGCATTGAGTGGCAATCTCAAAGCTGACAGATTGGGTTTTATGAAAGAATAAATCAATAAACATAGGAGGACACCCATCAACCTTCTGTACACATGACCAGCGTTTAGAGAACATGCACCTAAGGAGAAGAGCCACATATTCCTTCAGGATGCCAGCTCAAGCTCCCATCAGAACAAAAGGACACAGTGGTCATGAAATATGCATGGGCGAGTTAACCTCAGGCAGGTACTTTCTCAGGCAGGTCAAGGCTTAAGTGGATGTTGTGAACTGGTGTTTGCGCAGAAAGCTGCAGCTGGATTAGCTGTAAGGCTTGTGGGGTGGTATAGACTGGTATATTAGCCTAGCCTGAATTAACCTACGCTTTCTGAACCATTTGTATTAGGTGTACAGATTCCTGTTCCAGTTCACAATGAAAACAAAAGAGGATGCTCTGATATGTTGAAACTGAAGATTGGTAATGGTGCTTGAAGGTTACAGGGCCTTTACTGAGCATATAACTCTCACCATAATAATACTCAAAACTATGCCTAGTTAGACTCTGCACTACTGTTTGGTAAATACAGTCAAGGCCTATCTGACTTCAATATAATGTGGTGTCAACACAGTCTCATAATGAAAACGTTCCTGGGTTGACTTTCTCAAATGCTACCGCCAAACGTCTACACATCAATGTATTGAAGCCATTTTGCGCTCGTTTGGAAACCTCCGGATTTTGCATCATCACCCAAATGCACTCAAATGTCCACCATATTGCTTTGCTGTTTGTGTCTTTTTACTAGCTAACTTGGCAGTACATTGATAGTTATTAGACCAACATTTGCTAATTCCATCGGTTCCTGTATAAAGCCCCACACATTGGTTATGTTACAGCGCTATGAAACTATTTGAATGAATAAAGTTACACTGACATGAACATTGTTGTTTTTCTGGTGAAATTCTCTACCAGCTTTATGTGTCACACAGTTACCTTCACATTTGTAACAGTTGAGTCCAAGATGGTGGAATTTAAGATGGCTAAAACAAAGTGTTATATGTTTACACTGGCAATCATAGTCAGTGTAGCACTATTTTAAATTGTTTATAAAATTAATATAGATAGATTTTAATAGATCTATCTATCTATCTATCTATCTATCTATCTATCTATCTATCTATCTATCTATCTATAGATTATCTTTGGTTATTTAAAATTGATCATATTATAACAGTCAGGCCTTAGTTGACACCTCTCTTTTTGCCTGTAATGGTGGGTCACTAGTGGCCCATAGTCATCAGAATAGCTCCTCCCAATCCTTTAAAATCTTTGTTTGTTCTGTGAAAATCTCTCCACTCATTTCTCAGCAAACCCTCACGAGTCTCATTTGCTTTGCTGAATACATAAAGCATGAATAGCAATGAAGGTCGCCAAATTACCATTTCCACAATAGCACCCAAAGCTTCTCCGGGATATTTGGTGTAGTTGGAAAATAAAAGCAGTGACAGCACTGTATTCACACTGAATTGCAAGTTTTTGTCAGTTGTCTCTGTTATGATTTGGTAGATGAGCCGAACTTTACCTGAAGGTCTGAGTTAATGGAGCTTTACTCAGAGCAGTCAAAGCTTGCTTTAGCACTGAGCATAAAAATAATTTACAACCTTTATGCTTGGTTTCATCCTGGATCAGTGGTCCTTACTGGTAGGGTTTGTTTATTTGCACTACATAATTAATTGTAATTACTTAGTAATTACTTGCTTAAGTTTATCTTTAAATAATTAAATGTCTTTAATTAAATTTACCTGACTATTTCAGAGCAGTTTCAATGTTGACGTTGTGTCCATTAAGCATTGTTATTGCTTTTCCTGTAATATATACATGTAATTGTATATTACATTATCAATTACATAGTTGTAATATTGTAATATGGTATATAAATAATAGCAATATATTAATAATATATTTTTTGCAGTACAGGTGGTTTGAGGTATTAGGTACAGTGTAGTGTACAGGAGTCCATCTATCCATTCAACCATATCCACTTGACTGGTTGCATAGCGTGACTGTGAATGTCTAGAGATTATATATCCTTACAGCTTTTGAACACATGATATGCTTTACTCGCCACAGAGTATCCACTTGGGCAGTCTTTTCTACAATGATGCTCTAACTCAGCCATTGCAAAAAACACACTGTAATCTGCAATAATGGTGTAATACCTGTGGGACGAAGCTAAGTGAAATAAAGATGGCCCAGTTGAGAAGGCCTTGGTCAGCCCAGCTTCAGCTACACAGCACCGAGAGGAAACAGTGTTGTCCAGACCTATTATAGCTCCTAAGAGAGGCACGGCCCTCTACATCTCTCACATTAATTGAACTCGTGATGCATCGCCAACCTTAGGGAGTAGTGGCAGGGCCTGGTAATGGAAGTGGTAGATAAATAGTTTGTGTCTAACTTTTTTTTGGTCATCTCTTCTCACTGTTTCTTTTTTCCCTCTGAGACAATGAGAAACGGAGGTTTATTTATATATTTGATGGCTCTTCGGTGCCGCAAATGGGGCAGAACATGTTCAGATGGGTCAGAAGAGTCCCCCGAGGGGTTGTGATTTTCTGGCGGATTGAAATAAAACAGAAGTGGCGCTGTCTCTCTCTCACTCTCTCTCACGCCATCTGTCTCTTGTCCCATCCTGGAGACAAGCCTTATTGTTTTTCAGCAGGTCAGAAGAGGAGGGGGTGCTTTATTCAAACAGTGACACCGCCCTACCATGAGCTCAAGCTGTCATACTGTATATCTGATGGCTAGCTCAGTGGTAACATAAGATATTTCAGGCCTGCTGGTGTTATGTGGGTGAATTGACCAAACCATGTCCCACCCACAAATGTGTTCCTTCATAGCAATTATTCCAAGGATTGGCACGCTTTACATAGTATTGGCAAAAGTCCCATTCACTCAAATGAAAACCTAATTATACCTCCATCCAGCCATTATCTTATCCACTTAATCCTGGTCAGGGTCACTGTGAGTTCTCCTACACCTTCACCAAGCACAGGGAATTAACTTAGCTGAACCCAGGACAAGGCACTAATCCATCGCTGGGCACACACATAGATTTGTACACTCACACCAGGACAATGTATTTTAAACACTTCACTTCATGGTGCAACACAACAAAAATGCAAAAAAATACTATAAATGCAGAAAGCATACAACAAATACATCACAATAAATACAAAAAGCTGAAGGCAATTTAACACAGTATGAAAGACAGGACCAAAAAATCAGTAGCACTGACCCTTACAGTACTAAGATTAAAGAACAGGATTGCAGTATATTCAAGTACTCTAGTCAAATGTTCTAGTACCAGACTTGTTATAAGAACATGTAAATGATGCATATAAATAATACATTACTGTCGAGTCCATACTATGGAGATGTACTATATTCTACTTCTAATGAATTCAACTACTTTAAGTTGACACATTTGTACAAATGCACTCACACACAACTTGTCTAATCCATGTCAATAGAATAGTACTAAACATGAACATATTGGCACCATGTCTAATGCCAGGCATGAGCTAGATGTTCATAACCCCCCCAGCATCCAATATATTCTGGCTTTTTAGGGAGTTAGGAGATGAGGTGAAGGTGGTGATCATTCAACATCCTGACCTCACTAATGATGCTCTTGTGTCTGAATCCAGTCCTCACAGCAATGCTCTAAAACCTACTAGAAAGTCTTCAGTGGACAGTAGAGACAGTTACTCTAACAAAAGCAGGATGAATGTGTAATATTCTTGATTTAAATCAATGAGCAGGTGTCCCAATACCTATTGTCTGTATTGAGTACTTAGTATTCATTAAAACATAGTCCAGTAGCAAAACGTTTAGAAATCTGCATGTATATAAAGTAATTGTGATATAGTATTTTGGATAGCTTTAAGGCTTTAGTCTGAAAACATGCAGAGGCAAAGGGTGAAATTGTAATGGATTCAATTCTGTAGTTTCCTTGTTCTCAATGTTACTACTGTAGCTATGAAAGAACAAAGCTTTATTGCCAGAGTCCCCCAGGGTTCAGGTCTTGGTCTCCTTCTGTTTTCTTTGTGTACAAAATCACTGGGATCTTAGACAAATGGACTCAGCTGAACTTCTGGCCTTTTCTCCCAAATCTCACAGGTGATATCTGGCTTATTTTCTGATTTGTCTTCCAAGATGGAAAAAACATGATTTAAACTTTAGAACAAATAGAAATATTGGACCTACAGTGGTGCCTGAAAGTTTGTGAATTATTTACATTTTTTTTTATATTTCTGAATATATTTAACCAAAATCTTAAACAGATTGTGACAGAAGTCCTAAAAGATGATAAAGAGAACCAAATCAAACAAATGAGGCAAAATATTACACTTTGTCTTTTTTATTGAGGAAAATGATTACATTTTTCTTGTGTGTGAGTAGCAAATGTTTTTGAACCTTTAGAATTAGCAGATCATTTGAAGTTGAAAATTGAATCAGATGTTGTCAAACAATAGGATAACAATCAGGTGTGAGTGGGCACCCTGTTTTATTTAAAGAACAAGGATTTATCAAAGTCTGCACTTCACAACACATGTTTGAAGAATTGTATCATGGCTTGAACAAAGGAGATTTCTGAGGACTTCAAAAAAAACAACAGTTTTTTGATGTTCGTCAGGCTGGAAAGGGTTACAAAATAATCACTAAAGAGGTTGGACTGCACCAAGCCACAGTCAGACAGATTGTGTACAAAATTCAAGACCATTATCAACCTCCCCAGGTTTGTGGTTAACCAACAAAGCTCACTCCAAGAGCAAGGTGTGTAATAGAGTCACCACAAAGGGAACAATGAACAAGATGGCAGGGTTCCAACGAGAAAGCCACTGTTTTCCAAAAAGAACATTGCTATCTGTTTGTAGTTTGCTAAAGGTCACATATACAAGCCAGAATGCTATTAGAACAATGTTTTGTGGATCAATGAGACTAAAATAGACCTTACTGGAATTCCAGCATAAAAACCTCTGTGAAACATGGTGGTGGTAGTATCATGGTTTGTTCCTGTTTTGCTACATCTGGGCCAGGACGGCTTGCCATGATTGATGATCATGCAGCAATACAACGACCTTAAGCACAGAAGTTATTCCACTAAAGAATGGTTAAAGAATAATAAAGGTTTGGAATGGACAAGTCAAAGACCTGACCTTCATCTAATAGAAACGTTGTGGAAGGACCTGAAGCAAGCAGTTCATGGATGCATCTAAGTGGATGAGCAGGACTGATCAGCAAATTTTAGTCATTGTAGTTGTGCAGTTACTGCTGCACAAGGGGCTCACACATGATACTTAAAGCAGAGGTTCACATATTTTTTGCCACTCACATGCGTCAGACATGTAATATTGTATACATTTCTCACTAAATAAATTAACAAGTCTAATATAGTTGTCTAATTTCTTTGATTTGGTTCTTCGTTTTTACATTTAGAATTTGTTTGACAGTTTGAGCTCAAATTTAAGCAGAAATATTTGAAATGGTTCACAAACTTTCAAGCACCTTTATACCTGTTTATCTTGCTGTTCAATTGTCATGTATGGCGTTCAAAAAACGTGTTAACACCTTGCTTCATTTCTCCATTTACAACCAGATCCTCTAGATTCCTATTACACAATATCAGAAATTACCTTCACTGGCTGCTTTAGTAACTCCAAGACCTTCCCTCATCATTACTCTGTAAAGTATTCTGAATGTTGGTGCTCACCTGGTCCACAAAGTTCTCCCATGTGATTTCTCCACATGGATCACTTCTCAGGCTCCCCAGGAATCAGATTCTCACATCCTAGGCTTCAAAGGGCTTCTTTTCACCTTACTTCTTCACCTTGGTTTCTACTGCTTTGGTCCGACCAAGGACTTTTCAATCCTACCAGCAATGAAGTCTCAGACCAGCCTTTATTTCACTTAGCCACATCCTGCAGGTATTCTGTTATTATGGCAGATTACAGGTCTGGTTCTCTCAATTTTGCATCAGTTGAGGTAGAGGACCACAGAATCAGAAATTGCCTGTGTGGCTTCCCTAGGAGCACAGGACTTCGGCCTTCAATTTCCCAGCTTTTGTCATGTCCTTCCCTGAGATCTAAGCATGCCTGCAAGGTAAGGTTTCTCTACTTTACAATACACAACCCTCAGTGGTAGAATGAGTTCTTGAAGACCACAATGCACAGCCTATCTGTTCTTTGTGCTGTAGACAACCTGGTACTGTCATTCACTTAACATTTGAGTTCATTGTTTGGTTGTTAGCAAAAACAGTCATGCTGTTTTAAACTATGAAAGGCCTCTGTTAGTCATCATGGATAAGAGCATGTTTTAAATTAATACACACTCACTGGCCACTTCATTAGGTACACATACCTTGTATCTACACTCATTGTTCGGTCCATCTATTTCTCTGTATACTTTTTTCACCCTGTTCTTCAATAGTCAAGACCCATAAAGAGCAGGTGAATCATTCTCAGCACTGCAGTGACAATGATGTGGTGGTGGTGTGTTAATGTGTATTGAGTGTATCAGACAGCAGAACTGCTGGACATGTTAAACACTGTGTCCACTCACTGTCCACTCTATTAGACACACCTACCTTGTTGTTCCACCTTGTAGATGTAAAGTCAGAGACAGTAGCTCATCTGTTGCTTCAGTTTGTGTTGTTGCTGTAGTCTTTTTTTGGTGCTCACAAAATGGTATTGTTTGTAGCTCTGCTGTGTCTGATCCATTCATGACACACACTAACACACCACCACCACATTAGTGTCACTACAATACTGAGAATGATCCACCTGCTCTGTGGTGGTCCTGTGGGAGTCTTTGCCATTGAAGATCAGGCTGATAGGAGGCTACAAATTGACAATGAGTGTTGATACCAGGTATGTGCACCTAATGAAGTGAGCAGTGAGTGTAAGTTTGTGGACAGAGTATACATAGGTCAGTTGGAAGATAAGGAAGGTAGATAGTAGGCTGAGATTTCTAAGGAAGCCATTTTTCTGCTTTCTTCTGAAGCTTGACAGCTACAGAAGAGTTGAGTGTTCAAAGGTGAAGACCAGGCACCCATGAGCAGGACTGAGAGAGAGAGCTTGGGGAAGAAAAGAAAGAGCTAGTGAGAGGAAGGAAAGGTTTGTGCAGCTCTGTTCAGAGCCTTGGGTTTTACAGAAAACTCCTTATGGTGGTGCTCTCTCCTTGGCAGGGGCATGAGCAGGCTTGTCTGCGGCATGAAAGTGATTTCATGGAAGTCTTTGTCTTCTCCTATTCTACATTTAAAGCCATAAACCAATGGCAAAGGTATCAAAGGAGGGGTTTGTGGCTTTCATCTTTGAGAGAAAGGGGAGATTTTCTGCTTTTCTGGCTATTCTGATAGCAATACTATAACCTTTAGTATCAGTTGATAGTAATACAGTCTTTCTTTAGCCATATTAAGATTGGATTAAATGTACAAGGCAGTTCTGGGTTAATTTCTTCTTCTACAGGAGCTCCTCTGTGTTCTTTACATCTGGTTCCACCATTGCTGTCTTCACTTCTTCATCAGACACAAATGTCTGTTATCTTATGGCTTCTTTCAGGGGACCCTATAAACTGAAAGCATCAATTTTCCAGCTGATGGTTGACTGTTGAACTGTTTCTTGGTGGGATATTGAGGATCATTCAATTCTCTGCTATGCATCAACAATAATGATTCTTTTTAAGAAACATTCACCTTCCTTACAGTACTGTTCCACATTTTGTTTATTGACGTCCAAACGCATCTGCAATGAATCATCACATGCTGCTCTTCTTTCGTGGTAATCTTAAGTCGGGTGGCCATTTTTTGTTGCACAGCAGTCATAAATGCCCCAGGGGGCAGCCATGGCCTAGTGCTAAGGATCTGGTCTTATGACCAGAAGGTCGCTGGTTCGATCCCCAGACTGAAGTGCCCTTGAGCAAGGCACCTAACCTCCCAACTGCTCCCTGGGTGCCGGTGAATAAGGACTGCCCACCGCTTTGGGCACAAATTCTCACAGCCTAGTGTGTTCACTAGTGTGTGTGTGTGTTTCACTGCACGAATGGATTAAATGCGGAGGTCAAATTCCGTTGTGTGAAAAATCACATTGGCTAAATTGGTTGATCTTAATCTTAATAAATTAACTGATGTAAGCAAACCTGCACAGCAGTTACTCTGGAGACAGCAACCAAATACAGAAAGAGTTGATAAGACATTGCAGCTCACCCTTGTGATACAACTGTAATGACTGTTTATACTCAGTCTGATAATGTAATACACAGAAACAAGTGTGTATATAAACAAGTATAAATATGATCAAATGATCACATAACACAGACAAGCAAGTTCTGATTAATAAATTTAAGCCATTTAAAGTTTTTAATATACTATACTTTTAAAAAAGCTGTTTTAGTTGAAAAACTGATTACACATATGTTCTTGTGTCGTATGTCTCCAAAATAAGGAAAAAATAATAAAAATAAAAAAAACCTTGTAACTTTTATTGTAAATTAATATAAAATGTTTTATTTTAAGTTATTTTGGAGCATTTCTATTGGCCTATTGATCATGAAATTGCCACACAATGTAAAGTTTGGTGAGTGTTTCCATATGATGCAAACAAAAGAAAAAAAATGTAACAAATGGAGATACAAGGCTTTGTTCAAACAGTGATGACATGCTCTCTATGAATGGTTAGGTACCTTGCTCACGAGCACTTCAGTCATGTCCTGTCTGGGGATCAACCAGCGACCTTCTGGTCACAAGACCAGATCCTTACCACTAGGTCATGGCTGCCCACTAGCAGCCAGTTACCAGTGCCATTAAACATTCCTCATTCATAAAGACTCAGAGTTGATACTAAGAAACCAATATCACACAATCTAGTAAACCTGTGATATTTCTTGGTGGATTTGTTTTTCAAAATGCTTTTTTTGTTGTGGTACTGGCCCAAAACCAGTTTTGGGTATCTTTATCTTTGTTGTGAGCTAAAGAGAGCGAGAGATCAAATGAAAGAGAATGAGAATGACTAAATGAAAAAGGCTTTGTAGGGTGTGTCCTGTACCTGTTTCCATTTTTTCTAATTTCAAGAACACTGCTGAGTAATTCATTTCCCAGCAGTACAATGCATTCTGTCCTCTTTTGTCCTCGTCCATACATTTATTCTCTGTTTCCATGCCATCAGCAACTTTCTGCATTGTACCCCATACAGTGCCCTTTCACACTAAGTGTCAATGTGTTAATGAAAACTTCCCACATGTGTAAGTTAAGCCATAGTCACTGGAGTTATTTGTATTATGTCTGAACATTTTCACAAATCTAAAAAAAAATCAATAAATATATTTTCTCATTGTAGGAATACAAATCTGGAAAGTTTATTTAAATTAAAATATCATAATCACGGTCACTGATTCAAAGCACCGCTCTAATGAAAGACCTGGTAAACACGAGTGAGTGAATTACAAGGTTTGTGAAGTGCATCTAAAACATAATGAATTGACCATCATTTGTTCATATTTTTTTGAAAAAAGGTAAATTGTCAAACTTTTTATATTCACTACAGTAAATTGATAAATTTCAAGCCATTTTTTTTCATGTTGATCAGTATGACTTATAGCACATTAATATTATTAAAAAAAATAATCATTTGGAAATCTTTCAGGTGAAAATCAGTTTTATATTTCATTTTGAAATCAAGCTTCCATCTGCCAGGAGATTTTAGAGCGCATCATTCTTCCACTAAAGTATTACATAATAAATATAATTGATAATATTTGTGATTACATATGTATTTAATGTGTATTGTTTGTTCCACAGTGATGGACCCCAAGCAGGAGACAGTGGAGGCACTGATGCAGAGGTTTAAGGAGAGTTTCCGTACTAACACCACCATGGAGATCACACACTTCCAAAATGTCACACACAGCTCGTCAACCGGCCGCAAAAGAGGACCCAGTCACACTCGAGGTAACACTTACACAAATACACCTATACACAGCCATCATATACATAGGACCAGTTTATTAAAAAAACACCTCTACATTAATTGGCCCTTTTATCAGAAACACCTCACATAGAGGTTTACACTTACAGACTGTAGACCATCTGTTGCTGCACAATTAGTAACCCCACCTTGACCCATCAATCAAAGGAAAGAAACAGCATTAACGGACCATTAACCAGACATTAGTGATTGTGGGCCATTCTGAGCACAGCTGTGACACTAATATCATAGTTCTGTAAGAGTCTCCCCAACACACACAGTCATATCAGAATATTATGACCACTTACTGAATAGTGGAAATAAAAAGCCTTGACTATGACACCATGTATAATCACCCCATGTTTGGAATGGAGGTATAAATAAGTGAGCACACCAGTCAGTTGTAGCAGAGTGTAAAACCAGTGTCATGGACAAAGGATGTAATTTGAGTCATGTCCAAAAGGGCATGATAATAGAGTACTAGTTCTAGAGTCATTGTAGTGAAGGTGTACAGAGAATGGACTTCTTGTACATTGAGTGCCTCCCAATGGCATAATAGTGGTGTCCACTGGGCCATTGATGCCAGAGGGGAACAATGACTCTGGCAGGTGGTACGGAGCAATTGATATGCCACAGTGGACCAGTTAAACTCTATTATGACCACAGGAGCAAAGAGGAAAGTGTCAGGGACCACCACTGAACAAGCACTTTGAGCCAAGGGTTATTCCCACTATTAGGTAGATTTGTTCTGTGGTCTAAAAATTACTATTGATGAAGGACTAGAGGACTCTGACTGTGCACCTGCTAGGTGGTGCTTTATGAGAGGTGCGTAAGCATGTAAAAACTCCAGAAACTCCCATGTCAGAGTCACGTTTGTGTTGAGAATGATCTACCACCTAAATTAATCGGCCAAAAGTGGTTTGATGGAGGTCTCTCTTTATTGAGGAATGATTTTTGTACTTGCACAAACCTGTCCTTACAATATGTGTGATGATACATGGGTTATGATTCAATATACTGCAAGATTATAAGGCAATATATTGGGAATTTTGAGTCAGCAGACCCGCCTGCTGGGAACAAAACCAAAATTCTGCATAAACTCTTATATAACTCTGCAAGGTTTTACACTAGAAACAAAATTAAACATAACCCAGAAACCTTACAGGGTCTACTTTTCAAATATGTATAACTTGAATTAACATATATTTTAGATTCTTGTGAGAGGAGGTTAAATAAGCAGGCACACGTTTGTGAGACCAAGTCAGGCAGCTGCATGATTTTTCCCGCCAAACGACACAATTCATATGATAATTACATGGTAATTCCGGACATGCCATTGCTTGGATTATCAGCCTTAGTGGCTGAGTGTAAACACAGTGTCAGCTTACATTAAATAAGCTTTGGAAATAGAACTACATACAATTTCTAAAATGATCAGTGTGTAGCCAACACATCTGTTTATTCAGTTCAGAGCTCAAAAGTCTTGGATAGAAATGTTTAGAGTGTTTTTTCACAATATCAGCACATCTTAATATAGATTTTTGGAAAGTCTAAGTTTAGAGCAGATCTAATCAAAATATAGATTTATGTCACTCTTTCTGTTTTGACAGTGTTGTTGCTGAGTTTGTGCTGAACAAAAGCCTGTGTAACACTGTGTAAAAAAATTATTTTACATAGGTGTAAATTGTAAAATTTGTAAATATTGTCAACTATCTATTTTTGCATGTATACTATTAATTAAAAATCAATTATTAATACAATATTATAAAGCATAATATTGTGCTATTCAAGTCAATATTTCAAATCACTAGTTTCTTACACCCCTAGGGGTACAGAGGGGCTATTTGTTGGGTGTTTTTAATACAATGGCTAATGAACCATACATAGAAGGTAGATAGATGTCATAGACTTGAACATAATGTGCGGGTGTAGTTCTATATCACTGATACATTCAGAAAACTTGAGTTTCATATCTGAGCCAAAACCCTTTTTCTTCTTAAATGGAGCTGAAGTCAACTGTGGAAGCTCATCCGTTGCCTCGTAATTGAGAAAATAGTAAACCCAACTGTGTATTGACATGATGGAGCTTTTCACCCACTCAAACCCTCTTATTGGAAGTTATTAAAGTTTTTCCAGGCAGATACAGCAGCTAGAACCCAAAGCTAATGCTGCTGTGTGGAAGACCAAGCCTCTGTGCAGAGCCAACACGGTAGAGCTTGATAACATTCTCTCCATTATTCTCTCTTTTCAGACACAATTTAGTACTACACCTCCTCCAGGCTGAAATTAAAGCAGACCATTCAGCTCAGCGAACGAGCTGTCTGCACCACACAAGCACCTTCAGAGTAAAAGTGTGAAAAGAATCCATATTAGCTTCTATTACAAAACTCTGAGTACAGTGTAATGTCTCTCTCTCTCACTGTCTCTCTATTTCTCTCTCTTTTTCATCTCTATCATTATCTCTTTACTTTCACAACCATTCTCTCTTTCTCTCTCTATTTCTCTTTTTTCTTTCATCTTTATCATTATCTCCACTTTCTCTCACCATCATTCTCTCACTCTTTCTGTCAGATTCTTTCTTTGTCTCTACCTACTCACTGGTCTTGTGACCAGAAGGTCACCGGTTCGATCCCCAGACATGAATGAAGTGCCCCTAAGCAAGACACCTAACCCCCTAACTGCTCCCCAGGTGCTGGTGGATAAGGGCTGCCTACCGCTTCAGGCACAAATTCTCAGTGTTCACTAATGTGTGTGTGTGTGTTTCACTGCACGAATGGGTTAAATGCGAAGGTCATATTCCATTGTGTGAAAATCACATTGGCAAATTGGTTCATCTTAATCATTCTCTTTCTTTTTCTCCCTCTTCTATCTCTCACTCCCTTTCTATATCTCACTCCCCCTTACTTTTTCTCTTTTTCTCTTAATTTTTAAGTCATTACCTCTACTTTTATTTACCTTCTCAAATTCTCTCTTTCTCTCTCTCTTCCCCCCCTCCCTCTCTCCTACTACTGTCCCTTTCTATTTATTACTCTCTGTCCACCTCTCGTTCTGTCTCTTTCTCACTTTTTCTTTCTCTTTTTATATATCTCACTCCCCCTTACTTTATATCTCTCATTCACTTTCATTTCTCAGTCATTGTCTCTATTTTTATTTACCTTCTTGCCTTTCTCTCTCTTTCTTTCTCTCTCACTGTGCCTTTCTGTTACTCACCTTCCGTCCTCCTCTTTCACGCTCCTTCTCTCTTTCTCTCTCTTTCTCTCATTTCTCACTGTCATGTCTCCATTTTTATTTACCTCTCTCTCTCTCTCTCTCTCTCTCTCTCTCTGCCTCTCTCGCCCATGAAAGCCTGGCCTCTATAGAATAACCTCTTTTCAGGGTCTTTAATTACTGTCTGTGGATAAAAAAATGCAACTTCAGCACAAACCTGTCTTTGGGCCCATAGAGAATAACAAACAAGCTAACGGGACGAGCCTTAAGGGTTATAGAGCTGGAACTCAATTAAGAGAGGCGGAAGCAGGAGGCTCATCAGGGTCCTGGCGAGGAGATTAGGCCAAATGGTGAGAATGAATGAATAAATAAATAAATAATAAACGTAAAATGAATGCTCAGTGAAATTATAGATGAAATGAGCAGGCGACCAGCCGGATCGGCCAACTTTTTAATTTCGCCCCACCGGACACAGCATTTTATTTATTTATTTATTTATTTATTTTACACTAAGAATTAGCTTCTTTCTCACCCTCTGCTCACATCACATCACATATTTATAAGGATTTACGTGCAGGCCTGGTTGTTTAACCATATTAAATGAGAGAGGTCTATTAAATGTGAACCACTGACCTCTACATTGCTGCAGTAATCAAAGACACGCTACATAATATATCATATGTTAATTATAAGCACAAGATTGACCTTTGTTATAATGTTACTGCAGAAAGCTGTGCAAAAATGCAAATTAGCTCTATAACCAGTCACACATTTATTTTTTATTTTTTTGGTATTCTGCCCAGTTCTGGACTTGAGGTGTGAAGAATCAAATAGTTCTTTGGTGCAACAAATGGTCAAAATAATGTGTTAATGAATTAGGGATAACTAAAGTGCATAAATGTATTGTAAGGTATGTGTACTAATGCTAGCTTACTTTACTCAGATAGCAAACTATACATTACACTGAAGCCCTAAATGCATTTAGGTGTCCTGTGTTAATTTATTTTTAAAGAAACTCCTTGGAGATTGTGCTTCCTTCTGCATTGCTCATCGCAGTGTTTCTCTCCCTCCTTCACAAGAGTTGTGTATGAATTACATTTAAAAAAAGAACTTGTAGCTTAGCTGTTTCAGTTGAACAAGTGTAATTTGACTGAACAGTTCAAATTAAGCTAGCTCTCTAGCATGCTAGTTTCTAGCAGCTACATGTCCTGGTTCCATTTTTGCAAATATTTGATGGGTTTATTTTGATTTAGTCTTAGTAGGATTTGTAAATATATATTTTAAATGATTACCACTACCAGAATTATCATAATAATCAATATTTTGAGCATTGACCATTTTCTTTCAATCACATGACTATTTTTCAGTCATATGGCCACTTTCAATCAGTCACATGACCATTTTGTTTAGTCACATGACCAAATTTGTTCACTCGTGATTGTTTTTGATGATCATTTCATCATCACTGATGATCAATCAATCAATCAATCAAATTTTATTTATAAAGAGCTTTTTACAACTGATGTCACAAAGAAGCTTTACAGGGTTAGTAATAACAGACATCAAATCATTAATCCCTAATTCCCGGTGAGCAAGCCAATGGCGACATTGGCAAGGAAAAACTCCCTCAGAGCTGGAGGAAGAAACCTTGGGAGGAAACAGACTCACATGGGGGACCCATCCTCCTCTGGTCTGCTAATTCTAAGTTTGTGATAAATCATAATCATATGATATGATCATTTTAGCATTTTCTTTCAGTCACATGGCAATTTTACTCCGTCACATAACCGTTTGTCAGGCACATGTCCTTTTAATGTGACAGTAACAGTTGAAAGGCTCTGTAATACTGACATGAGGAACTTTGAAAGTGAATTGTATTGAGTGCTGGTATTTGTCTGTTGCATATCACTGAGATAATAAATAGATTTAGAACACAGCCTGGAAGATTCTGGAGTAAAAACAAAGCCAGGTCACTGAGAAACTTTTTCTGTGTAAAATCATCCATTTTTCACTCTCTACTGGAGAGGTCACATATATCACAGTTCCTTTGTTTCATTTGCATTTAACCCAGTATTCTTTGCCAGATTGAAACTACGTTGTGTTATGTTGGGTTGTGGCCTAGACTATTATTTGCATTTCTATACACCATAGATTAGAATATTTGTACGGAGACAGTGTTGTGTGGTAATGGTATATATATGGTGTGTGTATATAATATATATATATTTTTTTTTGCTTTATATGGTTTTAGATTTAAAATAATTTGATAATATTGTTTATTCACTTGTGGCTACTTTCTGTTGACCAGAGTCTCAAACCTCTGTCCTAAACCCAGCTAAATGGTGCTATAGAGGGCTGTATGTTTGACAGTGGTTAGCTGAGCTGATGTGACTTGCTCTGCCATAAGTCCGTCTGCTGGCAGAGTTGACAGAAGGAGATGCTAAAATGACTGCTGCCCATCTTCTGCACACTAATTAGTCACCCCCTTAGTATATGGTGTTTGGGGGACAGTTGGACACTTCTGTATATAATCAATTAAAGTCTCTCAGTTTGTGGACAGTTTCTGAGGAATTTTTTTAATGATTTTTGGTAACTTGATGGAATTTACATCATATTTGAAATCTGAAGAATGTGTGGATACTTGTTATGGAATGACTTTATTAGTGGTAGTCTGGTAAGGAATTTCTTGATACAGAATGACATCTATTTGGTAGCCATCTGAGGAATGTATTGATAGCTATTACAGAAACATATTTATTCAGTTTGCATAGAATTTGTTGATAGCTGTTAGTGTGTAACATATTATTTGGCAACCACTGAAGAATCTATTTATAATTTATTGATGATCTGAAATTTGTTGAAAGCTGCTATTTTATTAAATGGTTACAGAATCTCATGTAAACCTTTTAGGAAGTCTACTACAACACATTAAAAGAATTAGAATTGAAGACATATATACTGTATATTAGTGCCAGAAAAAAAAGCTTTTATGCAGCATTTGTGAAAAAAAAAAAGTAATTTCAGTCTGTTATCAGAACAATTTAACATCTTTCATTATTACCATCCTGCTGCCTTGAATTGTATTTTCAGTATCTGAGTCATCATCTGAGCAGGACTCATCCTCCTTCTCACATTTTTCTATTATATTCGTGGTCATTTTCTCATTTGTCCAATTCTCTCTGCACCTCATTTTGATGGTCAGTTTCATTTTGGTCAGTGGAGTTTGACATTGAAGTTATTGGTTGACTCGCTGGATGGAAAATGAGTGAGTGGGGTTCAGCTTTTCTCATTATATTTTTGAGTTTTCCTTAACTTTTATGTTTCTTGCCATGTTGTGTGAATGCCAGGCAGACTTGGTTGGTGTCCACAAAGGAGGCCTGAGCTGATCCCAGATTAGATTCTATCATTTTAACTCTGTAAAGCTGCTTTATGACATCAGTTGTAAAAAGCACTGTATAAATAAATTTGACTTGAATTGACATATTTGTCGGCGACAGATTCACTTTTACATTTATGGCACTTAGCAGGCACTTTTATCCAGAATGACCTGCAAAAGTACTTCACTGTCCACTCAAGAGTATCATTAGCTAGTGCAAATAGGTTAGAGTTCAAGTACCCTTAAACTAGAATACCACCAGAGTGAAGACTCAATGCTGAGACCTAGATAGAAGATACGGAAAACAGTACAATACAAACATAACATATTTTTGATAAGTGCATAATTTTAGTGTATTTTAGTACATTTATTTGCCATTGCTGTAAAGTAAGAAGGGGCTGGTCCATGTTGATAAGGGTTGGCAGTTACAGCGAGATGTACAAATGCTCACATAGAGCTTGTCTAGTCCCTGTAGAGAAGTACTGCCAATAGAATATGACTAAACATGAACCTATTGGCATCATGCCTAATGTCTGGCATGGGCTACACGGGTATAAAGCCGCCCAGCATTGAGCTGTGGAAAAGTGGAACTGTATTTTCTGCTCCATCCAATACTAATGGAATGAGTTGGAGATGAGGTGGTGGTGCTGATCATCTAACATCCTGACCTCACTAATGCTCTTATGGCAATCAGATCTTCACAGCCATGGTCCTGCATCTAGTCAAAAGACTTCTGCAGACATTAGAAACAGTTACTCCAACAAAAACATGATAAACGATATTTTTAATACCCTTGAAGAAAGAATGAATGAGAAGGAGTCCTAATATTTTTGCCCATATAATTTAACACCCAGACATGGTAAGATGCAAATAGAAAACTGCATGTCAAAATGTGGGAAGGAAAGTATTAGTTGAGTGTCATCAGTATAGCAGTGGTGTGAAAGTCCATGAGAGGATATAACATCTCTCAAAAGATTGACTGGAGAAGAAGACTTAGCATTACGTAGAAGAGTGGAGAAAGCAACAAGAAGAGGATCCAATACAGACCCTTGTGGGACACCGCTGAAGAGTTTGCATGAAGATAATTATTGATCCCCTCCACATTACTCTAGGTAGAACACAAGTCATTTTCATGTGGGTCTGATGAATGCAAGTTGGTGAGGATGGATAAAATGATCTTTTGGATCACTGTGCTACAATGATGTGTAGAAAAATCAGGAAAATTTGGCTGCTCTTTGCTGTGTAGAGAATCTTGCTATGTGTGAAAATCAGGGCAATTTCTTTAGAGTACCCATGTTTGAAGAATGGTTTGGGTTCTAGATCAGCTTGTGTTAGTGTTCTTTGTGAATATGAACTGGTGTCACTCTACTCAACCTCAAATCAAATTTGAAAATATTATAACTTGTCAAATTTGCAAGACATTTTCCTGCTAAGGTAGTCAGAACAAAAGAGATCACCAAACCACATCCAGATCTTAAAGTCTTTGGTTCAGGACATAATGTGACTTATTTTGACTTGTAATGATTATAAAACCCCACAAATACAGGAGGGGTTTTTATTAGCGTTTATAGTTTAGGTGACTATTGACTCACTGTGTTTCACATCTTCAGGTCCAAACTAAGCAAAATATGCAGCAACAAAGCAATATTTGGACTCCTAATATGTTTCTTTTCTGATTCACTAACTCTGAAGTATGGTGAGCCATTCATTTACATTTTCCAATTGAAAGTGCCTTTATGTTCGGTGCCTCTGATTCAGAAAACTGTGCTACACTTAAATATAAAAAGGTAATGCATTGAGTTCAATTGATCCAAATGTATAAATTTTTCTACCGATCATCAACAGTTATTGCCTCAGAGTACCTCAAATGCAAAACGGTGCTGAAATATACTTTGAAAGCATGTTATTATGTGGAAAGGAGGTACGCATTTGAGTCAAGTAAATTCAGTGTAAATATATAAGGTTTCTTTTATGTCATTATATTCCCATGTAATATAAAAGATTCTGTAGACTTTTGGTTTTAGAAATGAAGCTGAAGGAAATCCCAGTATATGATCTGCAACAAAATACAACCAGCTATATTGACAACTCGCAGTGCAAATCTTCTGAAAAAATGGAGCTTGGTCAGAACATGCATTTGTAAAGCACATTCAAGTGAGCACAAGGTATGAAGCTCAAGTGATGCCATTTGTTACAGCTAAAATCTCATGTCTGGCATTCACGAAATGTAATTTTTAGTGGATAAATTCAAATCAAAACCCACCTCAGACACTTCAAACATGCACTCGACACAGACGAGAGGCTAAATTAGCATTTTAGCGTGCCTCTGTCTCCAGCTTTCTGACACATTTCTATACTTTGATGCTCGTCCCTCTTTCTTCTAATTGCCCCTAACCATACTAAGTTTCTAAATCGCCCTGCACCTTTGTTTAATAGGGTTTTCTGCCTCTCTCTTATGCATGAGGCCTAATAGTGCTTGAGCTGCATCTTACTACTCTACTGAAGCCGTTTTGATCTGTCAAATTTGTCTCCCAGGCTCTCTGTGTGGAGATGCTGCTATTATTTTCCTACCTCAGTATTAATTGGATGTGTTTGAAGTTAGATGAAAGTTGTCTGGATAGTGTTTGTGGGTGTGCATGTCTTAGAGCTGCTTAATACAGGCAAAATATCATATTGCAGTTCTGCTACTATGGATATGCCAGGCTATATAATACAAACACCAATACCACGTGTATGAATTCATATAGAACTCTGGGGAAAATACCATTCAGTATATTGAGACACATCAAATTAGTTATTGGAAATCAAGCATAGACATATTTGGGGTTTTAAAGTCTGCTTCATTAAAAACTTGAGCTGCAAAATGAAAAAAACTATAGAATTCAATAGTCACCCAAATAGCCCTGCAGTAAAAATCAATTGCTACAACTTTGTCAAACCTTATCAGTTTGTGTAGATATGCCTAGAAAACAAAACTAGAGATCTGATGCTAGAATGCTAACAAACGTTGAAACTCAGTAGTCACCTAAATAGCCCTTTGGTAAAAATATATCATTTTGATGTCTCTCAAACCTCAAAAGTCTGTCTAGAAACAAATTGAAATATGAGCCTAACATTATTCATAGACACCTTAAATCACTAGTCATCATCTAAACTCATTTGTCTCATCAGTCCACAAAACTGGAGCCATGAGACTAATATTGCTAACAAATACTAGAACACCATAGTCACCTAAATAGTACTTCTGTAAAAATACATCATTATCATTTCTTTCAGTTCTCATCTTGACCATAATTAAGGTCTCGCAGATTAATTGTCACATCAGGACACAGTATGACTTGATGTTAAGTATACAAGTTCCATATAGTGGCAGGGCTTGTTCATTTTTACACTTAAAAGTAAACAATACTATGTCATAAATCACATCTTTGAGAACTTTATTATATACAAAGCAATGCGCAATATACTGTTATTCGATTTTTCATATATTCTTCTTCTTCTTCTTCTTCTTCTTCTTCTTCTTCTTCCGCCTGATTTTTCACGCGCTTCTTGTCCCGCAGTTTTCGAGATATCGACACCGTTCCAACTCCAGATTATTCGGTCCGATTGTGTGATCCGGGCTTGTTCACCGAATTTTGATCGGATTTACGGTTTTCCTAAAAACTTCCTTAATCTGGGATTTTTTTCCCATAGAGAATGAATGGGGAGCAAAAATACATGCTCATCTACTGTACTTCTGCTTGACCGATTCGCACCATTTCGGATACACTATATCAGGGCAGGCCCCTGAGCACAAATTCACTGTGGTTTTGACCCGCACTCGTTTATTTGTCATTTTATTGCCATCCCTTTTTCGTCCCTTTGACCTCCATTCATTTTTGGCCATACCAAATTCCACGCTTCCATTTGCGCGACAACAGCCAAAATCGATATACTACATCATGGCAGGTAACAGAGCTCTAGTCCAGAGCCATACTGACCCGCACTCCTCTTTTTATCACCTTTTCTTCCCTCGTTCCTCCCATTGACTTCCATTCATTTTCACATACAATCAAGCTACAGAGTTTCTGTCCCAACAGCCACCAACAGAGCTCTAGTCCAGAGCCATACTGACCCGCACTTCTCTTTTTATCATCTTTTCATCCCTCCTTCTTCCCATTAATTTTCACATAGAGACATGGCAACTCCCTTTGGTCCCATAGCAACGGCCTTGGGTGCCATAGCAACCGCCTTGGGTGCCATAGCAACCGCCTTGGGTGCCATAGCAACCTCCTTGGGTGCCATAGCAATGGCCTTGGGTGCCATAGCAACCGCCTTGGGTGCCATAGCAACGGCCTTGCGGCCCATAGCAATGGCCTTGGGACCCACAGCAACGGCCTTGGGACCCATAGCAACCGCCTTGGGTGCCATAGCAACGGCCTTGGGACCCATAGCAACGGCCTTGGGAGCCATATCATCGACCTTGGGTGCCATAGCAACCGCCTTCCGGCCTTAGCAACGGCCTTGGGAGCCATAGCAACGACCTTGGTGCCATAGCAACGGCCTTGGGGACCATAGCAACCGCCTTGGGTGCCATATCATCGACCTTGGGTGCCATAGCAACCGCCTTCCCGCCTTAGCAACGGCCTTGGGAGCCATAGCAACGACCTTGGTGCCATAGCAACGGCCTTGGGGACCATAGCAACCGCCTTGGGTGCCATAGTAACTGCCTTGTGTTACCATAGTAACCGCCTTGGATACCATAGCAACGGCATTGGGTACCATAGCAACCGCCTTGGGTGCCATAGCAACGGCCTTGGGTGCCATAGCAACGGCCTTGGGAACCATAGCAACGGCCTTGGGAGCAATAGCAATGGCCTTGGGTGCCATAGCAACTGCCTTGGGCGCCATAGCAACCGCCTTGCGGCCCATAGCAACGGCCTTGCGGCCCATAGCAATGGCCTTGGGTGCCATAGCAACGGCCTTGGGTGCCATAGCAACGGCCTTGGGAACCATAGCAACGGCCTTGGGAGCCATAGCAATGGCCTTGGGTGCCATAGCAACTGCCTTGGGCGCCATAGCAACCGCCTTGCGGCCCATAGCAACGGCCTTGGGTGCCATAGCAACGGCCTTGGGTGCCATAGCAACGTCCTTGGGAGCCATAGCAACGACCTTGGGTGCCATAGCAACGGCCTTGGGAGCCATAGCAATGGCCTTGGGAGCCATATCAACCACCTTGGGTGCCATAGCAACCGCCTTGGGTGCCATAGTAACCGCTTTGGGTCCCATAGCAACCACGTTGGGTGCCATAGCAACCGCCTTGCTGCCCATAGCAACGGCCTTGGGTGGCATAGCAACGGCATTGGGTGCCATCGCAACGGCCTTGGGTGCCATAGCAACCGCCTTGGGGGCCATGGCAACCGCCTTGGGGGCCATAGCAACCACCACAAATACCAAAGCATCACCTTAGAAACCAACTGGGATACCTTAGCTTGTGGGTCTTGTTAGCAATGCGCAATATCCTGTTTCCTTCAGGAAATGCACTTTTCTAGTTATTATTATTATTATTATTATTATTATTATTATTATTATTTTATTTATTTTTCTTTTATAGTTTAGAACTGAATATGTCAGGTTATGTTGCTCGCAAGTAACAAAACTCAATAGTCATTTAAGTTGCCACAGTCGTTAATGTAAAAATACATTGCAACCTACTTAAACTGTGTTAAGATCTTAATTAAGGTCTCACAAACTAGTCTGTTTGGTTTACTTGCCACTATAGACAGCAGCATTTAATTTTTTTATTTATTTTTTTAACTCATAATATGTTCTAAACCACAATGACTAGTCTGTGAGACCTTTTTTAAAGTCTGGATATTTATGGAAACAGCTATGATTTTTAGGTGACTATTAACTCCTATTGATTGTTAGCAGTGTTAGCCTTGCAGACAGTCAGAGAATTCACTCTGATGTTATTTCCTTCTTTGCTGTACATAGTTCAGCACCATTGTAAAGCCTGCAAATAACTCACAGTGAGAGCTAACCAGATAAAAGTGCAGCCTCCACACAGGGGGGTTAGTTGTCATTATATACTTACCTTGCATCAGTAATGCTTATGTGGTTTCTGACACTGTATGACATACTGTAATCTAAAACACAGACTAAAATGTCATATAGCTAAAAACAACAGTGGCAGCACTCTTGACAGACCAAACTTTGCCCAGAACATTTTTGATAGCAGAATAAATTCTCATTTTTTTATTTATTTGTGAGAATTTCCCAAATGACCAATACCTCCACCTGCCCCAGACAGTGTATAATTAGGCTCTGCTACTACCCTCTAGCCTTAGTTTGGCTCCTGAAGCTGGAGCTAGAGCTTTCATAATAAGCCAGTACACAATGTACTGAGCTCAAGCATCCTATTAAATAAGTTCCCTCTACTGAATTAGCCAGTGGCTAGAAACCACAGCTAGACTCCTCAGCACTGTCTTGTGTAACTCAGTTGAAATCCAGTTACAAAGTCTTCCTTGTGCAAAGTCTGCTAGTTTTGTGCTGTTGTCGGTCTCTGTTTGTCCCTGCATACACCCTCCTGCCTACAGCAACAGACGTTACTGTAGTATTTTAAGCACAAATATAGCCTTAAGTTGACCCTGAATCACTTTTAGCACATATGCCTTGAAATGACTCAAATTGTATTTAATTATTTCTCACCTGTAGGTCATTGAAACAACAAGAAATTATGTTGAAAGTGCAAATCCAAGATGTCCAAGATGTCAATACCATCAATAGCACATTTGTGTTAACATAAGATATGTTATTGTGATTATAATTTGGTAAAAAAAAAAGAAAAAAGAAAGAAAGAAGTATTACTTATAAAGTCATGACTTAATAATAATGTATTACTTTCAAATTCACTTAATCAAGTATGTTTATAGGGTTGGGGTCATTCAAGAAAAAGTCATCAACTACAAATGACTGATTTTCTAGAAAGGTAGTCCCATTCCTCAAGATTTTACTTGTACATTACTTGTACAGTCTTTTTGAGCTCAAGACTCATTTGTCCATACAGTATGTTTTTAATATTATGATGATGATTACAGCTGAGTTTGCACAAGTGACTTCACAAGTCTGTTTGATGGACTAGAATACCCAGGCAGATACACACAGCAGTACAGTACACCATGAGGTCAAAACACATTATCCATACATAACATATATCAGCAGAAAGTGTGAGTGTAAATGATGCACATAGACTGGGAACGAACAATAAATATACATTACATTTATGTTGTAATACATCAAACATAATTATTATTGTTGTCTTGAAGACAAACTAGTAATGTATTTTTATTAAATCTGTGTATAAACCTATAATGTAATTATATTACTATTATAATCTATATTATATAAATTACTGTTATTATATATTTAGTATAGACTGATGCTGTGAGGATAACATTGATAACAAACACTAGAAATGAATAGTCACCTAAATAGGACATATACAAAAATGCATACAAACACTTTTCTTAACCTTCATTCAGATCGTAATTAAGGTTTATATGCCTTTTGGGATAGAGCATGACATTAGGTGGCTAGTGAGTTTTAATGTTTTTTAGAAGTATTAGCCTCACAGCACAGATGCATGTTAATCAGCCAAAATGGTGTTTGTAGCTTTTGTTTTAGTTTTGACTTGAAGCTGCCACACTGTTCCTCAGTAGTCACCTAAATTGGTCTATAATTTCTGAGAAAATACATAATCAAATTGTATCCAGATTATAATTACAGTCTCACAGACATGGGTACATGGATTAGGCCTGATGTTTTACCAGTCAGCCAATCAGAACAGAGGTCATTTACATATATTAGTCTTTAAGGCAGCGTGGTTCATTCTTGAGAATGAAAGTATGAATAAAGACAGCTTTTGGTATGTAAACCCAAACAAACCTTCTAAGTGGACCTCAGGGGGTATAAATAAAATACAAGAAACTGCAGGCTTAGCAGAGTTACTGCAGTTAATAACACTGGAGTGCAGCTACTTTTCTGTACTCTCCCCTTTTAATAATACAGATATCCGGATGGAAGTCTAAGGTTAAGAGCAGCCACTTTGTTTAAGGCAGTTTTCCTTTTACTGTCAGAGAAAATAACTCAATGTCTTCTAAAGTGGACAGGTCTTGGTGTCTTCATTACCACACACACTCATAAACACACACACAAACATACACACACTCTGCAGACTTGCAGAGTCATACACAGTGCAGGTGAACATGGGCTGAGCTCGTGGTCCAAATACAATGTGATGGAAATGCCTGACAGGCTGCTGTCATTTTACTCAGCAGACGTCTCTGGAGGCGTTTTAATTGGACGCTGCTGTCAGCTAGGCCGAATCTGTCTTTAGTCACCTGGGGCCATCACTCACTCGCATTTACTAGAGTGCAGCGGACGTCTCGGCCATTTGCAGATGAGATGACGAGCCAGTGTGGCCCATTAATGCCGTTGTGAAGCTAAATGAGCTATTAATCAAAAGCTGAGAACGTGAGATAGAGCAGTGGAGGAAAATTCTTTTTCGATTTTTGTCATTTTTGTTATTGATTTTATTGAGTTAAAATATCTTCTCAAGACAACTTGAGTAGAAGTGCCAACGTAGCAGCTTAAAGAGCTCTAGAATGGAAAACTTTATTTGGTTATAGCTGAATAATGAGTTACATGGAACTGACATACTGTGAACCTCAAAAGATCTACGTAATTAACATTTCAATCATTTTCATACACAATAAAAATATCAGAAGTAAATGCAAAGGAGAGTTTAGCACAACTCCTGTTAAAGACTTCAGAAAAACCTCAAAACTGACTACCAAACTCAAATGATTGTACAAGTAAACTTATTTCAGCAACATTTCAGAAAATAATTGCTGCCAAATGTTTGAATGATTTAGCTAAGTTTTGCATATGCATAGAATATTGTGAAAAAGTTATTTGTTTATAATTTGTCAAAGAGGTAAAATGTCATATATGTTTCCTTGCCATTTCTGCGTTGTAAACCATACTGTGCCCTTTCACACTGTCAATGTGTTAATGAAAACTTCCCACACATGTATGTTAAGCCATAGTCATTGTAGTTGTTTGTACATTCTGACAGATTTCAAAAATATCAATAAAGAAATATTCTGATAAATACTTTTCTCATTGTAGAAATACAAACTGGAAGGCTTATTTAAATTTGAATACCATAATCAGTGTCATTGAGGCAAATCACCACTCTAATGAAAGACCTGTTAAACATGAGTGAGTGAATTGCAAGGTTTGTGAAGTGCATCTAAAAATAATAAATTCACTGCCATACATTTGTTCATACCTTATTTCAATAAAGGTAACTTGTCATATATTTTTTATATATTAATTATATGTAAAGCATCATATGTCAAACTTGTTTTAATGTTGATCAGTATGCCTTACTGCTCACGGAAATCAGAAATCCAGAATTGTCAAATTTCATTTGAAGAATTAATTACTATTCAAGTAGTATCAACATTAAAAATAAAGGCTTGAATTTTAATTTGACTTGTAATATAAATCATATGACACTTTAACTTTTTGAATTCAATTATGAACAAAAATAAACACTTTCCTCAATACTAAAATATTTGAACATGCACTAGTAAACTGGCCACATGTCAGTTTTGTACCTAACATGTTGGCACAATACAGAATGCACTCATTCATATTCATCTTTAAATGCACATATACACATCACCAAGTTAATTAACTTCCTTCACTGTTTATTCAGTTTGTTCTCAGCGTATTAACTCTGATGAGGTATCAGCACTTCAAACTGTTAATACGCTGAGTCTGAGAGGACACTTCAGTGGCGGTCAGTGCTGAGAGAATTGACCATTTTCAAGTGGAAGGTGCCTGAGAGTATGTGTGTGTGTGTGTGTTAGAGAGAGAGAGAGAGATGTACCTGCTTTGTTCTTCACTTCATCACCAAACATGCTTCTTGGTAACAGCAAAGCCGTCAGATCAATAGCCATAGAGTGGGAGGTAAATGTCCTGTGAAACAAAGAAAATTTGATAGACCTCAGTGGACTTTTATGCTCATTTACAAGCCTTTGGTCTGGATGAGCCACTTTCTCCCCTCATTTGTGAACACATCAAATGATAAAATTCTTCCAGAAAATATAGAGGCCAATTCAAAAAAGGAGAAGAACTAGCTTCAGTGTTGAGTCATTTGGCTGAAAGGCATTTTAAAAGTTAATGTATTACATGGGCTGTAATGAAGAACAAATCAACTCATAATTGAGCTAACACAAAGTTAAAAACTATGCCTGGTTAAGATCTAGTCTTAAGTGGTCCAAGACTACCAGCAGTTCAGATTTAGACTTAAGTTAACTTAATTGGGCTTTAGAGAGCCAAGATCTAATGAAATTTCAAATGAAACCAATGTAACAAGATTACTTTTTCCAAGAACTAACGAGTAAAGTAATTCCATTACATTTTTAGAAAAATGCTCAGTATTCGTGTACTAAAAAAATCATGTATTACAAAAATTACTACGTATTCCTGTAGATAATTTACTTGGACACTAATCCAAATAATAATAGTAATACTACTAATTAACTACTAATTTAAAATAAAATGCTTAAAAGAAACAAAACTGCCTGCCAGTAATACAGGACAGGTTCTTGATATTTCAGTGCAAGACCAACTAAAAAAATGTCTGAAGAGCATCCGCAAGGTCTACATCATAAATAATGTTTCCCCCCAGACTTCAAGGCCACACTACGTTTGTGGTTACAGTGTCTGCTGTCATCTTAGAGAGCTTTAAAATGCTTTGACTGTCCTTGAAGTCCTGACTGGTACTACTCAGCTAATTCAATCTGGATATTAAAGTGTTTTCAGCAAAAAAAAGAAAAATAAATAAATACATTTAAAAAATCTAATTTACACAAATTTCCCTCCAACTCCTCCAGTCAACCAGCAAAGCGATGTTTGTGGTCTGATGTTTGTTTATTTTTTAGCAGTAGAGCTATAATGTAATAGAAGCAAATATATAATAGAAGCTTATGTATATTAGCATTGTGCTAAATCAACCAAACATCGATTTGCTTATGTGGTTTTTGGTACTTTAAGACATACTGTTGGCATTGTGTGGATGCATACACAGTATGTCCAAATGTTTATGTCTTCTAATGAAAAAAATTAGCTACATTAAGTTGCATTCATTGCTGACACAGATGTAAATGCACACACACAAACACACACCTACACACACCTACACACCTACACACACACACACACACACACACACACACACACACACACACACACACACACACACACAGCACACACACACACACACACACAC